>JAULCD010260099.1:0-10227 GCA_032361085.1 Calliostoma canaliculatum
GTCATATGAGGGCTTATTTTATATTTTTACAGAGAATTAAACACCTATCATTGTGACAATTTGTCTCAAACACTAACTCAATTGTTTACATGATTTAGAGATCATAGAAAATATCTTATGTTTTAAAATAAAGTTACTATCCATTACTGTTGCCATTACTGTTACCATTACTCAGCTTACACTTGCCATATAAGTTCAGTAACTCAAAAAAACTAAAGTATAACTTGTTTCAGTTTTAGTTTTTACAAAAAGACAAAACTTTAAATAATCTAGACTTAGTAAGTCTTAGTTCAACAAAGTGACCTACATCTACAAGTGTGGATAACTTTAACGATCAAGGAAGGATGCTACTTGTTTATAGTAACTTAATACCACCATGGTGGCATGGCTGAGAGAAGTGGTTAACTTGGAATTTTACAGGTCCTGTATCTAATGACCTGATGACAGGCTTACAACTTTTCGAGATCCTAAAAGATAGAAGGTTTTCTAACATTTGTCCTAGGAGTATACTGTAAAACTACTTGGAATTTTATTTTGGCAAAATATTCAAGCAAACTTGTACAAAGTATTACTTTAAAAAATATTTATGCATGTGATAAAAACAAATAATTGAGCTTTTAAAAAATCCTTAAATTTAAAAGTGCATGTCTGCTTTTTGTACAAATAGATAATTATTATAAACGATAATTTTAACTAAACTAAGGTGAAAACTAAGAGAAAACTAATAAAAAAAACTCCTAAAATTATGACACACCAAGGCACTAAAAAAAACCCCTAGATTCTCTTGTTTTTTCAAGGTTTGCCCGACATTTAAAGCAGCGTGAACTACAGTATACTGAGTAAACATTCTCCGTAAACCCTGGGTTTATTTTACTGAAACTCTGGTTGTTCGCCTAGTTCGGATTTTGCCGATTACTCGAATTGTTCGTAGTGAGCTCTCCACGCAAGTCCTTTTTCATCTCCTGAATAAAAATAAAAACATTGTTTTAGCTTATATTCAGCGGAACAAATGTTTATACCTAGTACCTTGATTAGCTACTTACCGTAAGTCGAGTAGAAACAAGTGTAAAATCAAACCTTCTTGTAGCTAATTACCTCCCCCCCTTCCATGTCACCTTTGCTTTGCCGTATGGACGTGTGGAAATAAAGCTCAAAAATGTTTTCGCCACACGGTGAGAAATAGTCTGCAAGGAATTGTGAGTTTTCTTACATTTTCGACTGTGTAAACATTTGTTGTTACTTCTGTAACTTGGGGACTGTTTTTGAAACATCTTCATCTGTATTATCCATGCCAAGTGATTGTCAATCCAACATGGCCTAGTTACTTTGCCTGACATTGCAAGGTATTCAAGGCTACTCCTCAAATCCTGTCCAAATTGTTATCCTTCTGACATATTATGCCTTCGGTTGTTGACATACGTTGTATGTTATGCGAAGGACTAACTGCTGCAGACTTCAGTCTGCATATTACAGACATCGTTACAAGTCCTGCAGATCAGTGAAATAAGAAGAAAAGGGCTTCAGGTTCTCTTCTGGACCGGTCTAGCGACAGTCACTCTAATTAAAACCGGTTCCATTGCTACGTTGCGCTTCACAAGTGGCTGTTGGAACTACAAATAAAAGATAACGACAATTCCATTCAACCAATCGGATTGAAGCTTCTTTCAGCATTTCGGTGTTGGCGACAAGAAATCAAAAGCGTTAGCCACGCCCCGTTATACCGAACGATTTTGTAGGCATCACGCTAATTGGTCAGTTTAGGGGTCAATTCGACATGAACTCGGCGGGCTGCACCCAGACCCTAATGCAAAGTCAAGAGAGGCGCAACTGAGCAAAGGGACTGGTTTTAATCAGACTGACCGACAGTAATCTTCTGATCTTCGAGTATGCTACTCCTCAGCCCTCTGTTGTCGACTTGCCATCTTGTTTGTGTGCAATCCTGTCCTGCAGTGATTCGCAAGATACAGTCGCTAAGATGTTCCCCATAAGAGAAGAGCTGTTTACTAACACATTTTCAACGAAAATCGTTAAACATTTTAGTCGCTGTTACAAATCTCTTATTGATAAGACTGATTTCTTTCCCCGAAACTTCTGATAATACCACTATTGAAGGTTATGGTACTACGGTTTATCAACGTTGTCACTCCCGCGATAGACGAAGTACTTCCGTCGTCAAGATCCATCTCCTTGTCGTGGTGGTCATATCCCAGATTGTTCTGGCCGACCATCCGTTGACGTTCGACAAGCCGAATATTAAGATGGTCTGAATTATCGTGCTGCACGATATAATAGTCATTGTCGTTTACCGACTACATGACACGCACTACAGAGATTGCTCTGTTTTTCTTCTCGTCTTCACCGTGACTACTCTTCCTACTGTGAAGATTGCTATCGTCATTCCTGTTACTTCGACGATATTTTATCCTGAGATCTTTGTCGATGGTATCATTGTGCAGTTGTGGGCCGTAATTGATCCTCAACTTTTTATTGTCGTCTCAGTCATTGTACTGCCATCATCTACGACTTCAATGACATCGACTTCTACGTCTTTGTCATCTACATCATCTTCTGTGGCTGATATCCCATCGACTTGCCCTCGTGCTGTTACTACGACAGGGGAAGACGGACCTCCCTGAGACATGGATGTCTTAGCCTGGTTATCTAATGTTATCGACCTTTCAATGTCGTTTGTCCTCCTGTGGATAGTTTCAAGATTAAGGATACTACTCTTCTTCCATTGTCGTTTTAGCGTCACCCGGATGATATGCAGGGGTCCAGTTTACAAAGACGTCATTACTTTACGACATCGTAAACCATGTCAGTGGGTTAATGGATTTGGTATACAAATGCAAAAAATGATTGTAAACTGTGCACTTTACAAAAAAAACAAGTGTTTCTTTGGAAAGTGCACAGTTTACAACCATTGTTTTGCATTTGTAGACAGAATCTGTTTATCCAGTGATATGGTTTAGGACATTCACAAATCGGTCAACGGTATGCTGTTTGTCAAAATGGAGCAGTATTACTATAAAGCGTTTTGCTTTAGCTCCAGAAAGATTGGTGACATTAAAGGGGGGATTTGTCACTAGGGCTTTTGTATTTACACTCGTTTACACTCGACGTACAATAAGTAGATATACAGGTAAATACAAGCATTTGTACATCTGAATTTAAACTTATTAAAACTTACTTAAATTTACTCTAACACGTTAATAAAATACACACAAAGACAAAGTGAACATTACTATTATTTTTACAGTGTCTGATGTCATTCCTTCAAGTGCCAAGCTGCAAATTTTCGTTGTTCTTCAAATTCCAAACTAAATAGGTTATTGAAAACCTACCTGTGATAATGAATTTTTATGCCATTTAGATAGTGACAAACACGTCTATAAGTTATGTTTAGGATTACACTATCTGAAAAAACTGACTATTCTATCACTTTGTGTGGTTGAGTCCCGTGCGGGATTCAAACCCACACCCTCAGAGTCAGGCACCAAATCATTTCACCTATCAGAGGGGTACTGAGCGTAGCTTTATCTTAAGTACAGGATGTGAAACTTCGTTTTTGTCGAAGTCTCCGTGGGCGCTCAGTGCTGGCGATTTGGTGCCTGACTATGAGGGTGTGGGTTCGAATCCTGCACGGGGGAGTAGGGTCGTCGCAGTTTTGTGGCGCAATCATGTATTAAAAAATCTGACCCTTCCTGCATGCTTGTCACGTAATAGCCCTCTCTTAAAAATACATTGCATGACCCTTCCCAAACATGTGTATTGTATTTCATGACCCTCCCCGTAAGAATGTTCTATTTTTAGTGGCCTTCCCCTGAATTCTCCGACTCCCTTCCCCTTAATAATTGACCGGTCCCTAAGAAGCCATGACTATTGACGGTGTGGATGCTGTCGTGACGTTGTGGCCTCGTTAACCATGTCACTTGTTCAGTGGGGTCTGTTGTAAACTAAACGCATTGGCCCAGCTTGTGCATACAACCATTAGAGACACAGGCTTATTTAACCCTCAAAGTGCTGAACACTGCATTTTCTGCTTTTAGTTTTCAAATTCCAACTAAAACAGGCTGTTGAAAACCAACCCTGTGATAATTTGTCACCATGTTAAGACTGGCTGAAATCAACTTGGCACTTCAAGGGTTAATGTTTAATCCTGACATAGAACAACACGATAATATGGACAGATAGTTACCTGGGAGATATACGTACTATGCCTACAGTGTAAAATATTTGGTCCGTTTATCCTTGATTATGTATGTAATGTATGTATGCATGTCATGCAAGTAATGTATGTACAGTATGTAATGTATGATATGTATGTATGTAATGCATGTCATGCAAGTAATGTATGATATTTATGTATGTAATGTATGTACAGTATGTAGTGTATGTAATGTATGTAGTATGTAATGTATGTAGTATGTAATGTATGTAATGTATATACTGTATGTAATAGATATATGTATGTCAATTATTGTCTATATACCGCGACCTATATTTAAATAAAGTAAGTAGTTCCCAAATTAGTATTACATTAATGTTGACATAACCCGTATATAATTTACTGGAAACATGCATAAACTACCCTCATTCACAGTAGTGTTTCTATTTGTTTACATACAATGCGGAGGAAAATAAATAAGGGACCGTGATGTTTACTCCTTTATTAAAAGTGTTTCTTTATAATTCGTGAGATTTCGGGCAAGCTTGTATCACATTGCACGAGTAAAAATCTGGAAATCATAACAACTCTGCATCAGTGCATTTTCTTATTTGCTTTGCTCAGTATTGTTAGTGTATTTATACCTGTTTGATGTATTCAGGCGTCTCCCCCTTGCCTAGGAAGTAGCAGAGTTTGGCAAAAGCGGCTTCCATCGTCATGTCTAGCCCAGGGATGACCCCAGCACTTTTAAGGGCCTGAAGGGAGATGACTAACGATAGACAGCGTCCAGGGCCCCGTTCCTCAAAGCGATTTTAGCTAAGTTGATCGTAAGACATTTTATAAACAATGTCCTGTAAAGTTGTTTCTTATCGTAGGCTTACGATTGTCGTAGAGCAGAAATCGATTTGGAACCGGTGCCGAATGGCACCGGTTCCAAAGCGACCTCTGCGCTACGACAGTCGTAAGTCAATGTTTTATTTTTGCACTTACGATCAACTAAGCTAAAATCGCTTTTGAGGAACGGGGCCCAGATTGGCAAACTATTGATTACTGACTACTTAAAATAAGTGATTTGTTAGATCCTCAGTCTCACTTATCGCTAGTTCTGGGTCCCGTTCTTTAAAGCGAAGTTGGCTAAGTTGATTGTAAGTGCTAAAGTATAACATTGACCTACGACTGTCGTAGCGCAGAGATCTCTGCGCAACGACAGTCGTAAGCTTATGATAAGAAACAACTCAATAGTACATTATTTAAAAAATCACTTACGATCAACTTGGGCTAAATCGCTTTGAGGAACGGGGCCTTGTTTCACTATAACTACCCTCATTGTGCCAGTGTTTGGTCCATCAGGGCAGCTACATTTCGTGTTAAGACAAGTATTAACATGTTAAAAATAAAACCAAACAAAACATCAAAATAAACACACACCTCGCCCAACCCCCAACTCCTACCCCACCAAATAACGTCCCTCACTCTCAACCTAAAATACCGACAACTCCCACCTCCCCAAAAGAAAAACAACATTTTTATGTTAGGTCTATGTTTACTCATTCACGGATTATAGGTACCTATTGATTAGTGTTCTTCATTCGGTCAGCAACCTACCTGTCCGGTTTCATAAGACGTCTCCACAGAGCCCCGGTGACACTGGGTAATGTTGACAATAACGACGTCCTTTTCCTTGCACGCGGTTTTAAGCACCACCTGCAGTTCCCTGCCAGTGGGCGCATTCCCCGAGCCAAATGTCAACAGAACAACGCCTTTCTTGCCTTGCAGGAAGTCCTCCACCTACAACACGTGGTTTTATATTCATTAAAAACATAGCAATAAAAAAAATAAAACAAACATTTATCAGTATTCAGGACTTTTATGAATGTGAACATCTTTGCAGTATGTTAACGATGTTTCGGGGCATATACTTGCTTTTCGTCGGGAAGCACATCTCTCGAAACGTCCTGAAACGTCGTTGACATCCTTAAATCCTGAATTATGCTTAACCACATGTAAATGCGTCTTAAAAAACTGAGCAATTATATCGCCCCAGTAAAACCAACTAGGATTCTGATTGGGTCAGTTGGAAGGGTTGCAATCTTCACTAACAGATACATAAAAAGTTAATCATCCCGAAATAAAATATCTATGATCATGCATTGTTGAAAACAATGAGAGTGACATTAATTGACATCAATGAACATTGAATCAGCAAAATTGGTCAGAAAGCTAATGCAAATCCAGCATCAGAATACAACAAAATATGCACGTGCAAATGAACATCCAGGCTTTTTTTCCAAATGCAGTATGATCATGAATAGCAATTTCAATATTTATTGGATTGTTCTCTGCTTTATCATTACCTTGAACAATGGCACATAGAAGGTTGTCAGAAGCGCAACAATAAAGGTTTCTATGCTGCAGGATTGTCATTTAAAGCAAGCAGGTTACCATTATTAAACAGTTATTAGCAGACTAATCTGGAAACATGCCCAGACTCATCAATTGAAGGACCGTCCACGTTCGGAACGTCACATCGTGAAGACAGGGTACTTGTACGGCTGGTGAGACGCTTGCCATTTGCTTTCTGAACGACCCTGGAGCTACCAAATCGTCGCTTAGGTTCAAATAAGGGTAGGACCACTGGCTGGAGAACTTAATCAATGTGGCCCTGCCCATTTAAATTCTCCCCAATGACGACAAGATCTGTCTTCCTCTCTGACGGCGTAAAACAATAACTCACTCACTCACTGTCTTCCTCTCACCACAGTTTCCGCCCCACATTATAACGTTGCCACCTCCAAATGGCTCAATTTACTGGATACAACAATGTGATGTTCGTTCACCTTTGCGTCAATGCGCACGCATCCTGCCGTCTGGCAGAAACTTGCTTTAATCAGAAAACAGCACTCGCTTCCACTGTTTGTTCTGCCAGAGTTAAACTGTTCGTGCCCATCTCACGTGCCGACGTTGATGTTGACGGTTCAGAGCTAATGTTATGCAGACTGAGCGTTCTGAACAATGTTCTTCGACTGATACCATGGCCGGCTGATGGAGGCTGGGTGGGGTGGAGGCTAGGTAGGGTGGAGGCTAGGTAGGGTGGAGGCTGGGTGAGGAGGAGGCTGGGTGGGTTACGCCGTTTTCAACACATCATCAGTTACATCACGGCGGCAAGGTTTACAGCAGGAAGGAAGCCTGCATTACCAATGTGGTTATATGATGAAGTAAAACCTGCGAGCTTCGGCGGGTACCTGCGAACCAAGAGTGTCACTATGTTACAGCATTGCAATCTGTCTTCTCTGTATGTTAAAACTTTTCCAACTCAGAGAATTACGCCGAGCCCCCTGGGCGGGATTCGAACCCAGAACCTCGTGGTCCAACGTTCAGCACGCTAAACACTGAGCTATCCCCGTTTACAATAACACCAAAACCGGTGAACAAGAACAAAACAAAACAAAAAAAGAGAGAACAAGACAAACAATAAGAACAAGATAAAGAACAAGAGAAACAACACATTTATAAATAAATGGGGAACTGAGGAATGTGTTAACCTCTGTAAGAAACGCTGTATTTATGCCTGTACAAAACGAAGTTATTTTACCCTGTTCAAATAAAACAAACTGTATTTAATAATTCGATTTGAGAAAACTGATTTTTTAAACTTTTATTTAAGAAAGCAATCTTTATATTTTGCCAAATTTGGTGTCATAATTCCAACCTAAATAAGCTGTTAAAAGCTATATTGTGGTAACTAGTTAAAAAGCTCCTTTGCGAGCTCTTGTCAACAAATCACGACAGGATACTTTTAACAGCACGTGATGGTCTGTTTCAAATTCTACTTGCCCTAATTCAGCACTTTAAGGCATAAAATGACGTCATAAGCAACTCACCGTCTTGGCTGATATCCCAGGATACACCAGCAGGATGCCAACTTCTCCCGGCTTGCATAGCGGTGCTAGATTAAAGGCCGTCCCGTTCCAAGTCCGAGTCAGAGATCTGTTGACTGACAACTTCCAAATTTGAAACATTAACTCATCGATAGATTTGGTTTACAATGCTGTAACGTAGTAACATTATTAGTTTGCAGATACGAGCCAAAGCTTACATCATATAACCATACTGGTGATGCAGGCTTTCCTCCTCGATAAAACGTGCCGTATCGAGATAACCTGCTTGTGCTTTTCTTGGAAACTTGACTACAGTCGTGACTGGGTGAATATACTTTATTACCAACGACTTTTGCATAGATCTCTGATATTGACCACTGTCATCATAGTTTGTCCTGCCATTTGATATTGTACTACCAATATATTTTGTACTGCCATTGTAATTTATGTGCATTAGTTTCTACTGATTTGTAAAGCTAGTGATTATTGTAATACATTTGTTAATTGTATAATATTTATTTGCTGTTTGTTGGTTTTACTCTTGCGTACAGATTTCTGGGCTTATTTCTTTTTTTAATTAGGTAATCGACACGTCACAATAGACGTGAATTTAGACATCGTATAACCACAAAAACACCCCGAAAAATAACAAATTAGAAAGAAGAGAAAAAAACCCGACAACAACAAACACACACATGTAAACAAAAGGAAAAACAGCGCAGCGCAACGCAACAAAATGTCTGATTTTATTGAGATGTGAATAAACTGCCCTCTGTGAGATAACGTTTAACTATGATGGCCGAGAGGGGCCATCCCAATATCGCGTTCCATAACCCACGCGATATGGCTATACCGCGATTAGACGAGACGACATGACGATAGTACAACACGACATGGCGATAAGGTCGCCATGTTGTGTTGTGCTATCATCATGTCATAGTGTGCTATCACCATTTTGTGTCGTCTTATCACAGTATCGCCATATCGCGTGGGTTATAGAACGCGATACTGCGATGCCCCTCTCGGCCACCCTATTTAACCCCACATGACTCAAGTACCCATGATGTTGACGTCCAGTGTGGCCAGTGGTTCCATGTTCGGACAGCTGTAAGGGATGAACCCACTGCAGTCGATCTTCACCACTCTGTTGCCGCGGAAGACTTTCTTGCCGAAACACACCATCACCTGTTTGATTGGCAATTTTTAGGAGCTTGTGCATCGTGATGTAAACGTAACTTATGGACAACACATTATGGATTGCAACTCTTTCATTGTGAAGCAGGACGTTTCTGTGCTAGTCCTTGCCCTTTGTCAGGTGAGAGAAGTTTCTGTTTAAAATATTATGTATTATAGCTACACCAACTTCTAAATGACTTTATATAATCTTAGAGTTTATATTTGTATATGAGTCGACAGTTTGATGTTTGATCCGACTCACTCTCTGGTCTGACTCACTCTCTGGTCTGACTAACTCTCTGGTCTGACTCACTCTCTGGTTCGACTCACTCTCTGGTCTGACTCCTTCTCTGGTCCGACTTGCTCTCTGGTTCGACTCATTCTCTGGTCTGACTCATTCTCTGGTCTGACTCACTCTCTGGTCTGACTCACTTTCTGGTCTGACTCATTCTCTGGTCTGACTCACTCTCTGATCCGACTCACTCTCTGGTCTGACTCATTCTCTGGTCTGACTCACTCTCTGGTCTGACTCACTCTCTGATCCGACTCACTCTCTGGCCTGACTCACTCTCTGGTCTGACTCATTCTCTGGTCTGACTCACTCTCTGGTCTGACTCATTCTCTGGTCTGACTCACTCTCTGGTCTGACTCACTCTCTGGTCCGACTCACTCTCTGGTCCGACTCACTCTCTGGTCTGACTCATTCTCTGGTCTGACTCACTCTCTGGTCTGACTCACTCTCTGGTCTGACTCACTTTATGGTCTGACTCACTCTCTTGTCCGACTTGCTCTCTGGTCTGACTCCTTCTCTGGTCTGAATCACTCTCTTGTCCGACTCACTCTCTGGTCTGACTCACTCTCTGGTCTGACTCACTCTCTGGTCTGACTCACTCTCTGGTCTGACTCACTCTCTTGTCCGACTCACTCTCTGGTCCGACTCACTCTCTGGTCTGACTCATTCTCTGGTCTGACTCACTCTCTGGTCAGACTGACTCTCTGGTCTGA
>JAULCD010260209.1:0-10227 GCA_032361085.1 Calliostoma canaliculatum
CTCAGACCTTCTATCACTCCCCCCTCCTCTTCCACTCCCCACACACTTATGTAACTATCAGAGCACACATACAGACACATAATTACATACACATACACATACACATACACATACACATACACATGCACATGCACATGCACATGCGCACGCGCACGCGCACGCGCACACGCACACGCACACGCACACGCACACGCACAAGCACACGCACACGCACACGCACACGCACATGATTGGGGCTTTAAGACATAACTAATTGATTCAGCTTACAAACGTTAAACTCGCTGTAAATTGGAATCTGTCCACATAATATCGTATTTTTTTTAAAAATGCACAGTTTGCAACAAATCTTACATTTCGAGACCAACGTAAATGATGAACAATGAAGGTATTCTATGGATATCAACTTCTATATTGCAATAAAGAAGTTGATATCCATATAATACCTTTATTGTTCATCACGCCAAAATCTAGAAAATGCCCATTAAAGAAGTTAACGTAAATGATCGTGCTTTTTTTGGAAACATAACAATTTTAGTATAATTAAGGCTAGTGTCTAAGCCAATAATCAGATGTCAAGCAGCATGTAGAACCATATATTCTTTAGAGGTATCAAGGTATGTCTAGTCGTTATTAGACATTCCTTTAATACACTGCCATTACTCATGACTATGTTAAACAACGCAACCCGAGCTTGGTAGAAGACTTGAGAGCAAAAAGGGCATTTTGAGAAGTCGTATTTTTTTGGTACCTGCTGTGTCCTGTGTTAAGACAAAACTGTTGTTCTGAACACAGCCCTTAGAACTACACAAACACGACTATTATCTGTAATTAACTTTATAATGGAAAATAAAGGTTAACCTTTCTGTATGATAAACATTTAAAGATCAAAAGATATTGTGCAATGGCGTTTACAAATCGAGATTTTAAGCTGCGTTTCCTGGAGTAAATAAATGTTTTGCTGATAGCAAAATGGTTCTTTTGATTGACGCCAACAAGGCATGCGATCACCACCGATCAATGTTAAGGGTTTATATGTGTCACGCACACTAGGACAATGGTTTTATTTACAAATACCAAAAATCATTGTAAACCGTGCATTTTATAATGAACAACTTGTTTTTTGTTGAAAATGCCCAGTTTTCAATGATTATCGCGTTTGCATTCAATAGAATTCATATTGAATGCAAACGCGATAATCATTGAAAACCTTGGTATTTTTAAAAATGGTAAGTTTTTCTTTATATGTGCACAGTTTACAACGATTTAGACATTTGTTATATTTGGAAAGTGTAAGTTTACAGAATTTTTTGCATTGGTAAACACGTTACAAGACTTGTTGGGTATTTATTCCCTTAAAACGTATACAGTTTATCACATCTGTTATTATTGGAAAGGTTCTCCGTTGAATCAGTTATTACCTTGAGTAAAGGGAAAGGTAAAGGGAAAGTGTGCAGATAAATTTTAATTCGAAACTAGTTTCTCCTTGGAATATGTGCAGTTTATGGCAATTTCTGCATTTGTTTTGTTTTGTTTTTTTTCATTTGGAAGATGTACAGTTTACAACCATTGTTGACGCTGTAAAGGCACAGTTTACAATAAATTTAGCATTTGGAAACTGACCCCACTGCTCCAGTGGCTACACGTTGACTACAGGACCAGTTTGAAGTTCTTGTTGTCGTTGTACATGACTTGATTATAGTCAACGGCAATCCCAAGCATCAAAACATGCAATCGGACTTCTTGCTCGTTGGGCTCCATTGATTGAATGCCCATTAGACTTGTGTTGCAAATGAGAAGGGACTTTTCCAATACAGTGAAGTTTGTAGACATACAATCAGCATTTACAGCGCTGTAATTTCATCAAGCTCCCGCAAACTCGATACAAAGTAAATTGCCGACTCACCGCTCGGCTCGTGATCCGCATCAACACTGCGCCAGATATTCTAAATCTGTGATCGATCAACGATTCTCCACTATTATCTCGAAAACCGTAATATGGTTTACAGCAGTGTCGACAGCTACGGAAACGCCCGAGGTCTTCCGAGTAGTGTTTGCTTACTCCCAAACAAAGAATCAGCGCAGACGATTTCGGTACTTGTCTGTCTTTCTTTCAAAATGGCGGCACTGGAAGGTTGCAGGACTACAGGCGGAAAGTCATTGATCGTTCTTTTCAATCGGTACCAGACTTTATTGGCCAGTTAGCGAGATTCAGTACCTAGGGCAAGGTTTGAGATGTACGTCCAGTCTTTGATATGGGGGAGGCACGGACGGAGTAATCAACAACAGGACTATTCCTGTTCTGGATGGAAGAATTATGTCCGCCTGACATGTAAACCACCAATTGGGAGGCAAGGAATCTGGTGCAATGGGTTTGCTTTACAAATACCAAATCGATGTGAGCTGCAAACGTCCCAAATAAAAATGAGTTTTTCTTTGGGAAGTGCGCAGTTTACCATGATGTTTGTCCTTTGTAAAGCAAACCCATTGGTTCATTTTGGACAGAAGGCTACATTCTGTGTACAGATCCCACTGGCCCAATGGTAGTTGCAGGAATGAAACCATAGAACTTGACCTTAATGGTAGTTGAAGGAATGAAATCATGAAACTTGACCGTAATGGTAGTTGCAGGAATAAAACCTTGAAAATTGACCTTAATGGTAGTTGCAGGAATGAAACCATGAAACTTGACCTTAATGGTAGTTGCAGGAATGAAATCATGAAACTTGACCGTAATGGTAGTTGCAGGAATGCAACCATGGAACTTGACCTTAATGATAGTTTCAGAATAGAAACCATGGAATTTGACCTTAATGCATGAGGTTGTTAACTGAACCCATTGAGCTAAAGGTAGATGCTGAAATGCTGCAAAATGTCCTTGGTCTTATAATAGTTGCGGAAATGCTACAAACAATCATTGGTCCATGGTAGTTGTAGAAATGCTACACCGTGTCCATGGCCCAATGAGTATGAGAGATTCTCAACTAAACTCACTGGCATAGTAGTATTTTCAAAAAATACTATCTTTTGAAATACTAAATGTAAAATGTGATTTTTACTCCTATTTATTAATGTGAAATATAAATCATATAACATTATAGAATTGTTATATTGTCAGGTAATGTCTGTATTGTTATTTTTCAAACCAAATACTATTGTTATGTTACGAGGATACATTAATCTATACTTTGGGAACATTTTTTCTTCTGATTGATTTTGTTTGCTTGACTGCTGGTGTTTCAACATTTAAGGTTTCTGTGTATGTTCAACCCTGTGGGCTTTTGTAGGCATTTTATGTTGCTTTAATGATGTTGATTTTATGTGTTAATTTGTCAATAGTGTTCCTCAGCGTCCCACGCCAGACTCTTGAAAACAGCAGAAAGTGTTCATAATTGTTAGTCCTACTGAAACATGTCGATACTGCCAGGCATATCTATAGATTATTATTTTGTTTATTTGAAGAGCGCAATCAAAATATTTGTTTGTGTTAAAAAACATATTATCTACTTTTAAGAACGCTTCATTGTCCCTTACAATGGACTATGATTATAAACATTTCCACTGGACTAGTATGTTTAGTATATGCAGCTCAAGTTTTATTGTTAAACAGAAAACTTCACAAAAAAATTATTTTATACCCAGACATAATTGACTACTATTTAAACATTTGTAAATTGAGCCTATTGGACAAGTAGTAATTTTAAGTTAACATACGTTATGTTACGCAAAGGGCAAGCAGTTATTGGTGATAAACAGTGGTAATTTGAAGTTAACATATGTTTTGTTACTAAAGAACAGGCAATTAATGGTAATGCAGAGTGGTAGTTTGAAGTTTACATACGTTGTGTTACGTACGGGGCAAACAGTTGGTAATACACCTACAACATTTACGTTGATAACCGTGCATTTAGTCTGGAAGTTAACTATCTTTAAAATAACTTCACCAAATATTAATCGTAAGTTGTTAACGCTCTAGTGCCCTACTCATATGTTGAATATACACGCTGAATTTTGGCTGTATTGTTGTGTTTAGAATTCATACAAGCTTCACTTTTTAACAATGCAAGCTGTTAAGGCTATATCTGTGACAATTTGTTTGAAAGAGCTCCCACAATACGTTTACATACTCTGAAAATCGTTTTGTGATCAGTTGTGTCTATATCTATATCGGGTAATAATGTGTCCCAGTCACGAATCCCTTTTGTTATTTGGATCGATGCATGTTTCAACATTAGCTCGGGGCCGGATAGCGCAGTGGTTAGAGATGTACTAGAGTCGAGAAACCCACATCAACCTCTAACATTAATGGTTTGCAAGTTTCAGCGGAACGCAATCAAGATAATCTATGGACATCAACTTCTTTATAGCAATCACACTAACTTCTAAAAAACTCCCATCAAAGAAGAAGCTCGACAGTTTCCCGTGTTTTCGTTCTCCGGTATATGTTCGCTTTTGACCGGTAAATATTAAGTGCGTCGGACCCTTTGTCCGGTAGAAATAGCATTGTCAATAATCAAATTAAGTCATGATTTATATTATTTCATTAAGGTGTTCAAATTTTGACAACCTAACTGTAAAGATACATGGTTAATTAGCCAAGAAACATGGCTTGGTTCATTGCACTAAGTTTCACTCCCCTACCAGGGAGTTAAACGTAATGCAATGAATCAAGTCCTGTTTCTTAGTTATCAGTTGATATCAGCAAATTATAGGTTCAGTCTGCAAAATAAGTTGTAATCTATTATATTGTCCAGCGGAAAACGAGTAGGACCGGCATTTTTTTTAGACAGGCGGTCCCTATGACCGGCTTTTACAAAAGCCAACGGAAACGCTGCTTACACTACATAACCACATTGGTTACACAGGCGTTCTACCTGTAATAAACATTGCCGCCGTAAGGCACCGGATAAATTGTTGAAAACTTTATTAAAATCAACCCACGCATCCACCCACTCTCTCACTCTATCTTTAGGTTGGACCTCTCACAATGGTTAGTTTATAATGCATGGTGTACGTGGTAATTATGTTGTACAGTAGTATTGGTGACTTTGACTGGTATTACAAACAACGTACACACTTGCAGCGCACGCGAAACGTCAATTACAGATACCCATCTATACCTGGCGAGACCGACCACGTTGGGCATATAAGCAAAATTGCACATTTAACCACAAGTTGCTCATTGTCATTCCAGCCCATATTCCTCAAAGGAATCTTAGTCTTGATCATAAGTTAGTCCTGTGAAGTTGTTTCTTACCATAGGCTTACAACTGTCGTGGCGCTTATTTTGATTTGGTAACAACGTTTTGATATCGGTCAAACGTTATCAAGCAAATAGGCATACAAATCTTCATCAAAACGTCGCTAAAAAGTTAAAATTTAAAAATCTTCAATTGTGTAACTTATGTTGGTCACAGTTTTAAAAACTAATAAAACCAACAATGAGATGTTAAACAACTTGTTACCACCCTATTTACTATAATTTAAATACATAATTGTTTTTAAATTTGATGTATATCCCAAAATAAGTTACAAAGTAACCCCCATTGATTTTATTTATGGAATGACATTATGTTTGGCTTTGTGATGGACTATAGATTCGAACCCAAAATCATTTGCATTTCAACCGAGTAAATTTTTGTTTAGCTTTTTGATGAAAAAGATATTCGAACCCACAACTATTTGATTTCGCTTGGAAAGCATAACTATAACACACGTGGTGGACGCACTTCTCCTGTACGTTATAATGGGCCGTAGTTCCAGAAGGAATGTTCGCGGGTTGCATGACTAATCCAGTGCTTGTAATAAAATCAGTCGCGATAGGATCATACGTGAGGCATTATGGCGACTAGTCAGCTATTTCTTGAGTCGATATGATCTCGTTAGCTCACCGTTGGAAACTTCTATCAGCAAGTCCAATCCAGACTGAAATCTAAGTGACAGATGCCCGTTGAAACGTTATGCGCTCTTAGCTATAACAGTGTCACACACACACACACACACACACACACACACACACACACACACACACACACACACACACACACGAATACGAAAGTCGTTATAAATTGTGCACCTTGCAAAGAAAAACTTGTTTTTCTCTGCACATTAGACAGTGCACAGTTTACAATTATTTTGGCATTTGTAAATTGAATGCATAATGCATGTATTTTGAGGTCGTAGCATTATGGCGGTTTGGGGAAACGTAATTGTGAATCAGTTTAAAACGTTGGGACACACCTGTTGGTATACTTTTTATTAAGCTTCTGCTCAGGACATAAACAGGTTTAGAAAATGCCAATTTTCTGTAAACCAAACAAAATAGCTAAGGTGAAGATTACCGATGTCTTTACGATACCTAAATCTGAAAATATGAAAGTCAGAAATGCTGGTGTCGGTACATGGATTATAAAACTAAAACAGTTCAATCAATCAGGCCCGCGTTTTACAAACAAATGATAACTCTAGGACATGGTAAACGTGATAACTTTACGCCAACGTAAACTATGTCAGTGGGTTAATGAATTTGGTTTACACATGCCAAACAAATTCGTTGTGAACTGTGCACTTTCCAAAAAAAAATAAGTAACCAAATCCATTAACCCAGTGACATGGTTTACGACGTCGTAAAGTTATGACGTATTTGTGGAACTTTCTACACCACATTACAAACGTTATAAACTGTGCACTTTCCAAATAAATAATTTGTTTTTCATTGGAAAGTGCACAGTTTACAACGACTTTTGCATTTAAAAACCAAATCTATTTTCCCTGTGACATGGTTTACGACGTCGTAAAGTTATGACGTCTTTGTGAAACGAGGCCCTGGGGTCTCAACGTCATCCTCTGAGTTGAAAACATTTCAACATGCAGCGTGAGGACAGTGGGCAATGCTCCAACACAGTAACAAATTTGGTGCGCAGGTACCAGCCGAAACTTGAAAGTGTCTCATTGCATCACATAACCACATTGGTGATGCAGGTTTTCTTCCTCCAGTGAATCCTACTGCCGCTATATAACTGAATCATTGTTGAAACCCACGTTAAACCGGCGTTAAACCCACACTCACGCGAACTGCAATGTGGATCACTTTAGGCTTTTTTGGTATTCTAAATTAAACTGTCTTGGCAAACATAGCGTAATAATTTATTTTATTTTTGAAGAAAACATAAAGTTATTTCCATCATCTCACAGACGTACATATTACATCAAACGCTTCAACCCATCTACAGATTTTGCTGTAATGACTTGTCAAAAAGATTATTATCTTCAATAGTGAAACCCACACTGAAACATAGCTAACTACACACGTTTATCTCCCTAAAGCTCCGTGACGGCAACATCGACAACAGCAATGGGACAGCCACTGCACTAACGACGATGACGGCATGCGTACAAAATTAGAGCATTTCGGTGTGTATTTTCTACACAAAGTTGTATTTTTAGAGTGTGGTGGGTGGGAAACGTGACGTGACCTAACGCGTTGTGATTTGAGAGAGTAAGTTTTTCCATGAAAGTTGTCTTTGCTTGATTACCTATCAGAGTGTTATGAGGCAAGGCTGTATGGATGAGAATAGCACGACACAATACGCCTACGGTCGATTTTGTCAAGATATATAGCAAATTGTTCGACGTTTCGGTTTACAGATAAATATTTCTTTTTAAAATGCGCATTTAACACAAAAAAGGATTGTTAAAATGAACCAATTTATTGCTTTTTTGCATTTTTTTGAAAAGTGCATTCTTAAAAAACACTTTTGACATTTATTATACAAAGTCATAAACCAACTGTTGGCTTTCTGACATATATATTTGTCGTAGTACAAATACTAATGTCAGTTTAGCATACATGTAGCAAACGTACATCATGTAAATATCATGTTAATCCTTTAAGTGTCAAGCTCAACATTTGTTCGTTTCAATGTCCAACTTCAAGTCTAATAGGCTGTTAAAAGTCTGTCCTATAAGAGTTTAAAATTTTAATAATTTTGTTAGCATCGGATGGCTGCCATACCGTAATACGTAATAATCCATCCCCTCCTTAATACGTGCCTGGTAAATAAAGAATACAGCTGCAGAAGGAGCCTTCTTCTGTTTAAGGTCATTGTGACCTACAACAAAGGGAAATAACTCCGGGCTGCACTTCAAAGTGCGAATGAAAGACGACGCTGAGTGCTGAGTTGAAGTATTTCACGTTGAAAGTGTCTAATTACCTCATTCGGTTAGGCCGTGGAGATTTTCAAAGTGATAGCATCCAATATTTATACACTTAGTCAGCCGTTCTACTCAGACTTCCCATTACACAGTACAGCTCACACGGGGGGCTTTTTAACGCTGCACTTGCTCTTGTGTGTTATACTTGTACATTTTTCATACAAAAAAGTACAAAAGACATGAAACAGATACACCGTTTTAATGTATTGAGTGACAACTTGCAGGAAATGTAAGTCATTAACAGTTTATGTTGATTCGTATGTCTTATACATATAAAGTGGGTATTATGTTTTGTTTGCGTCTTTGTGGGCAATTAAACCTAAATGCAAATGTAGACAATGACGTAAGTTAACCCTTAAAGCTCTAACTGTAATTAAAGTAGAATCCTGCTCAACCTGTACTCTTTAAACTATAATTTCTAGTAATTTGCTTAAGATGACTCCAAGTAACCTCTTTTATAGGCATTCTTTTAGAAGTTGGTGTGATAAACAAAGGAGGTATTCAAGCAAGTGATGGATATCAACTTCTTTATCAAGAACACTTGCTTGATAACGGTGTTAGCATCTACACCGAAACGTCGCAGCAAAATTGCAATAAAGAAGTTGATATCCATAGAATACCGCCTTTTGTTCAGTGTTGAGTATGTTTTATGATTAGTGATCAATTTTTCAAATTTCACCAATTCTTATATTGCAAAAGACAGACTTCACACTAAATTAATCAAACCATATGTTACAGTTAATTAAGCTTCACCAATTACTAAGATTACGCATAAGGCACACCACCCAAATCCTTGTAATGTCAAAATCTAGTGCCTAATCCCATTTATTAGTAAAAGTCGCCCACTCTCGGGATCATGTAATCAGACTGTGTAATTCGTGAAATGGGCGGTTACCCTTAATACGCTCGACATATATACACACCTGGTCAATTTCGCTTGCTTTATGAATTCTGTGTTAAACAGTTTAAGCATTTGGAAACCAAATCATTGAGCTAAATGTTGTTTTGAACAAGGTTCTTTTTCACTGACCAAGGCAGTCACCTGATGTATTAAGTTTAAAAAATAAACATGTATCTTATTAAAACACAAAACTGACAACAGATATATGTACGAAGTCATCTTCTTGCCGTAGGTATCGCCACATATCTTAATAAAACTTTGTGTCAGTGTAAGATAAGGTACTGTTAATCCTTACCGTGCGGCTCACAGAATTATCCGGGTCAGGCTACTAGTAGCCTGACCCGGATATTTCCGCGAGTCGCACGAACAGACAGGTAGTAATGTTAAGTGAGTCACTAATTGGGATAGGCGAAATCCTAAACAAAATTCCGGGACACGCCACTCATGATAACTTCTCCAAACCTATTTTCCACCGTAAGGGTTAAGCAATGTTGTCGTAACTTAGGTTTACAAATGCCAAAAGTCGTTGTAAACTGTGCTATGGTATTATATTGTACGGCAATTATTCTTACTCGCAAACAGGGGCGAGTCATTTTAGGTTCTTAATCAAACGAAAGTACATTAACTCGTAGTTGGCGAGCGGGCGAGTGCAAAGTTCGTTCGCTGTAGTACCCACCATACACAAAGGTTTCAGGAAAGAAAAATCTTTTTATACTCCTCCATCATTGTCAGGGAACAGGTAAAGGTGTGACCTACCAATGAACACATGTATTTAAGTTTTGTGCATAAAACTTGGATATAAACTACATCTTGACTTGCGTCCTGATATCCGTCTCTGCTGCTTTTAAGGGGGATCTTCATGCCAGACAAGCATGATCCCTAACTTTGTAATTGAGTTATCCACTTTAGACATAGACTGACTTCACCCAGTCCATATAGCTGACCAGCAAACTGGGGTCCGTTTAACAAACCCGTCGTAAAATTACGACGTCGTAAACTATATCACCGAGCCGATGGTTTATGTTTACTAATGCAAAAAATCGTTGTAAATTTTGCGCTTTCCAAAGAAAAACTTGTTTTTCTTTGGAAAGCGCAAAATTTACAACGATTTTTGC
>JAULCD010260320.1:0-10226 GCA_032361085.1 Calliostoma canaliculatum
GTTGGTCTGTCTGTCTGTGTGTTTGGTTTTTTGTCGATGTTTGTTTGTGTGTGTGTGTGTGTGTGTGTGTGTGTGTGTGTGTGTGTGTGTGTGTGTGTGTGTGGGTGTTAAGGAGGAGGGTTGACAAGGTAAATCAAGCTGGAGAAGTGAAGGTTAAACCAAATACTGACATTTTCCACTGTTTTGCTAACTCAATAATCTTTTCAAGGATAACAAGAATGAAAATTGACTTGTGCATACAGATAGACCAAGGTTTTTGGCACTTGATATTATTCAGTTTATTTATTGTTGTCTTTTTGGTTACTTGAAATAAACGCATTTTGATCTTTACTGACAATGTAATTCCATTGTTTTTGTTTGTTCAATATTTCAGTATGTATTGGCAAGCGCTTTCAGCTCATCTGAGCCTCATCAGACCATTACAAAAACTGACAAGGCATATTGTCAGTTTGTAATGGCCTGATGAGGCTCGGGAATGCTGAAAGCGCTTGCCAAAAAATACTTAGCTTAATTACGACCTAAGTTATTATTATTTTTAAAAACAATATATATATATACAACATTTAATTTTTTTTTATTGAAACCTTTGTGTACACTTTGTGTGTGTACAGTTTGCTGATTGTCAACGTTTAAAAAACTGAAAAACAAACAGAAATAAACAATCAAACAAAAAAACAAATAAACAATCCTCTACCCTTCCCTCCCCTCATTTCCCAATTAAAAATAAAAACCAGCCAACACACATACACACGCATACACACACTAAACTGCAACTGTGTCTTTTGGTTGCTAAGCACAGATAAATTTCTAATGCTGTTGCTAGGTACTGTTAACAAAAGTCACCGGAAGAAGTTGTCACGGACACGCCTCCTGACTTTACTTGGGGTCAATTCATTGCCTTGTGCCATCATCAAAACGGGAATAAATACAATTAAACCAAAAATTCACCAAACACTATACTATCAGATCTTTCGTATCAACTATCAACTATCACCAAAATAACTCTTGCAGTGCACAAAAAAAAATATACCAGAGGGAACTATTTTGTCTGCTAAAAAAAATAGAAGTGTTTCCGGGTTGAGGTCAAAGTTATGCTGACCGTAGCCTCAACCACGTGCTTTTCACACGAAACCCAAACATGCAAACATCAGCACGAGATGCTCGTGCATTCAACACAGCTGCCAAGCCAAAACATTGATGTATCAAGTTCAAGGTTACTTTTTGTCATGTCAAGCTGACCTGGTTTCTTTTCACTTCATCATACGTTTGTTTAAAGTCTCTTTTCTTCGTCAATGTTAACCTAACAAGTTGTAGAACTATTTGAATCATCACAGGTACAGGTACAGGTACAGGTACAGGTACAGGTACAGATACAGGTACAGGTACGGGTACGTGTACGGGTACAGGTAGGTTTCTATACATAGGTCTAACGTCAACTATGAACTTGTGCAAAGTGTAAACAGTCAATTGCTGTTATTTTATAACACAGTCCCGTAAAGCGCCTTTATTACCATAAAGTTAGGAGTGATATAGTGCGACCGTTCCGTCTCGTGGGGACGAGCCAACAACGACGTAAGAATTTTAAATAGACTTTGAGCGAGTTGGGACACCTTCGCTGCCTGAAAAATGCCCAAGAATATATAGTAGTCTTAAACCTCTAAGCAAAACAGTCTTCTAAATAAACAGATTCTGATGAGGACTATAAACTGCTTAACATCAACAACAACATCTAAGCAAAAAGGACTATAAACTGCTTAACATCAACAACAACAATCTAAGCAATATTGAAGGCGGGATCACGCAGTGGTTAGCGTGTCGCACTTGGGACCAAGATGTCCGGGTTCGATTTCTGCCTGAGTGTTGAAAACATTTCAGCACGGTGACGACAGATTGCAACGATGTCTAATACAATAAAACTCTTGTATGCAGGTAACAGCCGAAATTTGCAGGTTTCACTGCCTCACATTACCACATAGAAGATGCAGGATTTTCTCCTGCTGAAACCCTGCTGGCGCGATATAACTGAAACATTGTTGAAAACGGTAATCGGTGATAAACCATAACTAGCTCACTCACTTTCAACAAATTATCACAGGATAGGTTCTCAACGGCCTGTATTTCTTAGAATGTGAAAACTAAAATAATTTTTTAGGGGGGGCTCAGCACTTTAAAACTAATCAGATAAAATACGTTTTCATCTGCAGTTAATGATATTATGTTATTTCTTGACGTTATGATAATACAAAAGTTAGGGTCGGCACCTATGTTGTAGTCAAGGTCGGGTAATCAGAACCAAAACATTTTTTGTATTTGGCCTAACTTGTTTAAAGCAGCCTGTTGAGGTTTTAAAACAACATTGTCTGTTTTTGACCTGTTGGTTAACCCTGACAGTGCTGAATAGGGTTAAGTAGAGTTTTAAACAGTGACACCGTGTGCTGTTAAAAACCGGTCCTTGGGTAATTTGTTTAAAAGAGCTCCCACAGGAGCTCTTCTTAACAAATTACCCCAGGACAGGTTTTTAACAGCACAAGGTGATCACAGTTTAAATTTCTACTTAACCCTATTTAGCTCTGTAAGGGTTAAAACTGATGTTCCTGTGCTTTCAACAGCTTTGTAAGAGATAGAAAATTATCTCTTTGTATTTGTAAACAATTTAAAAAAAAGAAGAGATTTGGAAATTGAAACTGACAAGTGTTAGGTTCAGCACTTTAAGGGTTAATATGACTTCCCAGTTAATCTGACATAGTTATCAGGAATTATTTAATCAGCCCATGTTAATCCGACCCCAGTTAATCTGATACCTTTGTTAATCTCGCATATTTCTCAATGACCACGATTAACGGGCTCTCTGTATAAAGCCTCCGTCTAGAAAATATCATAATCATATATTTGACAAAATGTTTTAAATTTTCACTTACTAGATCGCCACTAAAAATATTATATTTGACAGAAATAATTTAAGGTTGCATTTTTTTAGGGGCTAGATCGCCATTAATCGCTATTGTTATGTATTTGAAAGATCTAATTTAAACTAATATCTGTTTCTAGGTCTTGATCGCCTTGTACCCCATGGAGCCAATCCCCTTGATCCTCATTGGTTGGAACTACAGCGTCGCTATGGTTACCCTCCCGGAGCACCATTGGTTCCCACGAATGCTGGCAGCGCAGGGGCAAGCGCAACTCATATACCTGGTGTGTATCCGCCAGCTAGTCTCGCCAGCGACTTGATGGCGCGGGAACGAGAAAAGCTGGATAGATTAGGTGAGTGCCATTTTCTATTGAATCCTCGACCAGACTACCGGTATACTGAGTTCGAATCCATATTTAACCCTAAAAGTGCTAGAGGTGCATGTCGTTGGACGGGAACCGGGGCCCCGTTTCACAAAGACGCCATAACTTTACGACGTCATAAACTATTTTACTGGGTAAATGGGTTTGGTCCACAAATGCCAAAAATCGTTGTCAACTGTGCATTTTCCAAATGCACAGTTGACAACAATTATTAGCATTTGTAAGCCAAATCCACCGGCTCAGTGAATTGGTTTACGACATCATAACTTTATGACGCCTTTGTGAAATGGGCCCCAGAATGTTTATTCATTGAATAATGAGAAACGTGGATCATTCTAGTTCTCCCCCAACGATTTGTTGATTTCAGTGTTCAGTGTCTTGTGTCAAACTACCGCGAATAGCTGAGCAAAGCTAAGCAATAACTTGCTTGCTATTGTCATACTTAAAAAGGCTGTTGAAAACCTATTCTGTAGTTATTTGTTTCAAGAAGCTCCTTCAGGAGCTCTTTGAAACAAATGACCACAGGATAGAAATTTAACGAATTCTTGATGTTGACATTTTTAACCCTCACTGTGAGGCTCGCATATCACGATCAGTGACCTGCCAGGCACGTTTAGTTCATTAGGTCGGGCATACATGACCTGCCGTGAGCGATAGCAGGGCTCAAACCACTTTTGCACGGTGAGGGTTAACATAAAAAAAAAATTTTGGGTTTAAATTCAACTGAAATCAATTTAGCACTACAAGGGTTAAACATCGATAAAATTAATTGCATTAAAAAGCATGTTTATATGAATCTTGTTTTGTATTTATTTTCTTTCAAGTTTTATTATTTTAAATCTGCTGAAATTAAAATATAATGAATTGTTTATGTTTTAATTTTAGTAGATTTTAAAAATAAAATCGTTTAAAATAACTTTTTGATTAAATTTTAAATACCAAAAGGTACTGGTCCTTCCAAGGATATTTTAGAAATTTGGCATTCTCTTTATTTTTTAGCTATATATTTGCAGACAATACATACTGGTAGTGAGGTCATAGTCAATTTCATATTCTGCATTCAAATGATTAATCGCCTTGTAAATTTATTTGAAAATTGTGCCAAAATATGGTCAACAAGTGAGCAAGAGTTATCCCCCTTTGTCAATTTTTTTACGTTATTTGTTATCAATGAATTTGACTCAGTTTTTGTCGTTTGGTTAAATATTTTAAAAGCGTTTTAACTCTTATAATGTTACTAGTAACGCTTGCTTATTCAGTATCCAAAACCTAACCGAAACATGCTTTTGAAAATCTATCTTATGGTAATTTGTTTAAAAGAGCTCCAAAAGAACTCTTTTAAACAAATTACAATAAGATAGGTTTTCAACAGCAAGTGTTTATAGGTATTTTACCTCCTGAAAATGTTCAAAACTGTGAGGGTTAACGGTTGATTAATAACAATACTCACTTTACGAAACTCTAGTAATTGGAGATACAGCTGTTAAAATTTTGTGAAAATTTTACGAGAAAATAATTATTCGTATAATTCAAGCTCTTGTTGACCTGTTTGGAAATTTGGTCAAAAACGAAAAAGAATTGAAGAAAAATCACCTCTCAAATCAATAATCTGAGAGTGGTGAATATTCTGTTTGTTGATAGATGCAAGGAAAGGCTGTATTGGTTTAATTTCATTATTTTCATAATGTTAAAAGATATGACAGAAATGTTTGTTTGTCTTCCCAGTTCAATGTTGATGTATTTTGTAAAATATCGATATTTGACAAACCTGGAGCTGTCACATACATCTCAGCCCTCTTAGAGTAGGAGTCGCGCTGACCCCTCTTCTTTCGCGCGCCCTTTCCTTGAATCTATCAGAGCTGCTGACAAACGCACGTGAGAATCGCACGTCATGTTAGTCGCAAGGCAAGTAAAGTAACAGTGGACCTCCATAATATTATATAGGATTCCCTCCTCATGCCTTCGGAGCTCTAAGTCAACGAGACCAGGCCCTCCTTCAGAGTGAGATTGAGCGTGTGTCGGCAGCGGAAAGGATGCATGCAGAGAGACTGATGCTGGCCTCGGCCGACCCGGTGCTTCGGATGCAGATGGGACTAGCTGCGGCCAACAATGCAGCCATGCACGCCCACACGCACACACACGCACACTCTCACACGCACCTTCATCTCCACCCAGACAACCCCAACGGAAGTTCACCGACCACCAGCCGCCATCCACTCATATCTCCGCATTTATATCCAACGCTAGCTCCAGGTAAGGTCATATGTCGGCGCTATGCTTCCTAACAGTCCATTCAATTTGTCGTTCCAGATATTCTACAAACTGATCACATGACTGGGCGAATGATTTACCAATTTTACTCCCAACGCCTCACAAATGAACACATCTACATGCAAAGGGTCACTAATGAGTGTTATCTACGCGCACAGAAAGATAGGGGCTCCGGGGTAGACCCTGCACATTTGGCCTATCAGTTTTCTCGTAAGTGGCAAATCGCTTCCTCACCCCTCACTGGCCAATTGGCAATCTGCGTTCATACGTTTGTATTTCGTCACTAGACGTCCCCCACCCCCCTCATTCACAGCAAGACCCCCCGTGTTTAGTTGAGACCTTTTAGTTGTTTTATATTTTTGTTGCGCCATTGTTTCTGTGGGGCTGTGGTTATGTTTAGACTGGGTGAGGAGTAACGCCCAGGATAACCGTGGATATTTTCTGGGAGTCCGGGCTATATGGATTCATATTAACCATGCATGCATACAGAACTACACACATTATTTCGCATGAAGCGTCCAGTCTGGTTTTATTTATTTCAACTTTCTTTGAGGTTTTGTGTGTTCCTGTACAGGGAACTCCGCTATGTATTATATAATGCTGTATGCTGTTTTTGTAACACAGTGCAATTTTCCCAATTAACACTGGACGCATGGGTCTGTTTCCAAATGCCAAAATCATTGTAAACTGTGCACCCTCCAAAGAAAAACAAGTTTGTTCTTTGGAAAGTGCACTGCTTACAATGATTTTGGAATTTGGGACTGAACCCATGCTACCAGTGAATCTATTTGAATTTATATATATAATAATTAATACCGAGTCAATAATATTTATCATTTTACATGTAACTATCTCTCTTTTAAATATTTTTTGTAAATTATTCCTTCATTAAAAGTTATATTATAATATCAATAAAGTTTTTAAAAATTGAACTTAAAAATTATTCGAAATATAAAAGATTTTTTGGTTTATTTTGTGGTTGTTCGTTACTGTGAATACAAAGTTGTCTCCCCTTCTTTTTGCAGGAGCAGACCCAATGTCAGGGTCAAGTTCGGCCGCTGCAGCAGCCGCAGCGGCGAGTCAGAATCATGCAGCGTTGTCAGCACTGCCCCACGGAATGTCTCCTCATGGTATTATTCCCGGCAGTCGGGAACATGAACTCCTCCAGAGGGAACTGTTTAGTCGAGCCTACATGCACGATCCTGCTCTAGCACACCAGGTAAGTTGTTTAACAAGGACATTTTCAATCTCAATTCTTCAAAGGACATTTAACAGTGGTTAGGCATAGATCAGGATTTTTATCAATGGCAACTTCTTTGTTCATATGTTTACAATGTTTAGCGGCATATGCTTGCTTCTTTTGATGACGGAGCAAGCATATGCCCTGAAACGCATAAAACGCTAAGTGATCGCAAGTGCTAAAATATAACATTGGCTTACAACTGTGCACAGATGGCTTTAGAACCGGTGCTGAATCTATTTCTGCGCTATGACAGTCATTAGCCTATAGTAAGGAAAGGCTCCACAGGGCATTGTTTCAAACATCGTTTACAATCATCTTAACACTAAGATTGCTTTGAGGAACGGGGTCTTGGTGTTTCGCCAGCTTTCATAAGGCCAGAATGTCATATTGGCACTCTTATAATGAGATCACTGAAATTAAAGTCTTTGCTGTACAAAAGCTTTGTAGAAAAGAATCCTGACAGGTCTGTTCAAAAGTTAATTTGCCATGAGGATTATACCGAGGTGGCAGCAATTTTATACCCTGTTATATTTGTTGTTTTAGCTGCTTCATACTTTTATGTTGTCTGTTTCAGCTGTCGCAACAAGCAGCAGTTCACCATGATATTCAGAGACAGCTAGCTTTAGAGAGGGATCGCTATGGCAACAGCGGGCATCTACCCCACTGACAATGAGAAGTTGGATACGTTTAATAATATACCCAAATGGCTGTGGACAGGGCGGTGATAACGGGTCACCGGTATTGAACCAGTTGTGTTACGTGTAATATAGAGACGTCGGCCATGAACGCAACTGATGTACATTTCATTTCACATTTACATAGAGCAGACTCTTCTTATGTAACCAATACTCGTTCAGTGGACATATCAAGTCGAAAAACAGAAGCTGAAATCCAGTCTTGTGCTCAGGTGTGACCAAAATATTTCTCATCTGCCATAATGGCAGACTGCTCATGACAAGGGAGGTAATTTGACAAGGGAGGTAACTCCATATCTGGGCAAGGGGATACATGAAGGTATTCCACATGATGTTCAGCCTCGGTTTGGATCTGAGTTGCGTGTCGACGGACGCACGATGTGTATTTATTGAATTGAGGTCGCATATCTTTTGTGCAAAAGCGGTGCCATTGAAAACGGTGGACTGGTGAATGAACAATCAAAAAACTTGACAATTAGCAGTTCGTTAAAACGGTTCACGGTCTAAGTCAGACTGCAATCGGTGTTTGACCTTGTGAAGGTCACGGCTTGCAGGTTCATCATTGTTCATGTTTCATAGCAGCCCGTGGGTACAAGTTTTGAGAAGTCATGGTACAGTTCTATAGTGAAAGGGAGATAACTCTGCTTTCTAAACATGGTCTGGTTCCACAAAGCTCTCCTTAAGTTAAAACGTCTTCACTTTTATCTTAGCGCTCTTGTAAGGCTAAGATATCTTGAAATTCATCTAAGCGTTGTGATAAACGTCTTGACTATCATCCTAAACCTTTCATAAAGCTAAGACGTCGTAACTTTCATCTTAGCGCTCTTGTCACGAGAGCGCTAAGATAAAAGTTAAGATGTCTCAGATTTACAAGAATTTCGTTAAATTGGTTGCTAATTACATTGCAGTCAGTGAAGATTTTTTGTAATGAGAGCGCTAAGATGAACTCTAAGACGTCTTAGCCTTACAAGATTCCAGATGGTTGTTACATTGCAGTCAGAGAAGTTTTTGATTTTCTGGTGTTAAATTGTTCACCCTAAGTTCTGTTAATATGCAATCCCAAACTCTATTTTATGTTTTTTATATATTTTTAATTCCATTGGCATTTTCTTGAAAAAAGGCTTCTGTTTATCTGTTAAACATTAGTTAAGAACAAGCTTTTGTTTAATGTTTTGAAGTGTTGGTTCAATAAACATATCATTCCAGAAACAAATACAAGTTATATGTTAACATATTGATAATTATATTCAGCAATTTTCTATGTTTTGTAGAAATGTCTGCATATTTTTAAAAATAGAAAACTTCCTTTGGACTGCAATGTTTTGAGATGCAAGTTTTTCAGATTTATCAAAATAGTTGGCGAAAAAGACGCCTTTTTTTTTTAACCATGTACTATCCAGTTTGCAAGAGTATATATGTGCAACTATGCCTTGGTTACAAAAGGCAAAATCAAGTCTCAAAAATTGAGATTATAAATCAGTTGTTAAAGATTTTCATCTAATGTATATCGCCCATATTCATGAAACAATTGTTTATAATATTTTTGTTTTCCCAAATCTTTAATCCATCATTTTTACCCTCATCAATATTTTTAAAATCCATTCACCGGTATTTGCCCAATTCATTAACCCTTACAGTGCTGAATAGGGTTAAGTAGATTTTTTAAACTGTAACCACCTTGTGCTGTTAAAAAAAACCTATCCTGTGGTAATTTGTTTAAAAGAGCTCCTTTAGGAGCTCTTTTAAACAAATTACCACAGGATAGGTTTCAACAGCCTGTTTCACGTGGAATTTAAAACTAAAATGAGCAAATGTGCTCAGTACTTTAAGGGTTAAGATTTTGTGTCGCAGTGTCACAACAGGGCCAGAGGTTTGATGCTTACAACACCAATTTTTTCTCGACACCTAAAATCACCTGTCTGTGGAAATGGTGTTTTGGTGAGAATAAATTTTACATCAGTGCAAGAGGAAATATGACAAGCGTACAAGAGATTTGTTGCACAGTTTTGTGTTGCCAGACTCATTTGTGAAAGTTTTTGTTTTGTTGCATTTTGTGATTGTCAGGTCTATGGCTACGTAAGTTCAGTGATGTGGTCGGCCATATGTTGTTTACTTTTAAACAGGAGATGATCAACATTTGCACATTGGAAAGTGAAGCTTTAAACATATGTTATGAGGAATCATTTGACTGTTGGTTGCATTTGTCTCAGTTTAAAGGTCATGATTTGTCGAACATATGAAACAATTTGTTGTTAAAAGATTTAACTCTTGTGACCAGCTTGTACTGTTGAAAACCTATCCTATTGGAGCTCTTTTAAACAAATTACCACAAGAAATACTTGTTTAGTCAAGAACAAGATCGAGTCTGGGTCAGACCTTTTGACTGTGCTTGAAATTTGCAACAACAAAAAATCGTTGATCTCACTAAAAATAAATATTGTGTAATGAATGTTGTGTGTGAATGGTGTCCAGGGCCCCGTTCCTCAAAGCGATCTTAGTTAAAGTTGATCGTAAGTGATTTATAAAACAATGTCCTGTGGAGTTGTTTCTTATCATAGGCTTACGACTGTCGTAGCCAGAGATCGCTTCAGCATCAGTTCGAAATCGATCTCTGCACTACGACAATCGTAAGCTAACGTTGAATTTTAGCACTTACGATCAACTTATCCTAAGATCACTTTGAGGAACGGGCCCTGTTTAAGTGAAGTATCTGTGTGTCGGTGATG
>JAULCD010260431.1:0-10223 GCA_032361085.1 Calliostoma canaliculatum
ATGTACAACAGTACATAACGGTACATATATCGTTAATTAAATAGTGATTGACTATCAATCAAGGTTACTTAATAGGTGATAACAACTTGCCAATCAATCAAGCACAGGTCAGTGACCACAAAGGGCCCACAAAGGCCATAGAGGGACAAGCGTTTCTTAGCAACATTAATTAAAAAGTCATGGTCCATAGGAGGAAAGGCCATAGAGGGCATAAACCATTGTCCATCACGTGAATGGTGCTTCAGTTGTGACATGTTTAAGTCCTAAAATTAATTCATCACTCGGGTTAAACAAGTTATACAATATAACATGATAGGTATTGCACTTTAAAATTAAATTTAAATTGGAACTGGTGGGGTACACCCCACTCCCTCTCCTATATCTACTCAACTGGCAAAACAAATAACATAAAAACAAGTAACTAAATGTGCAAACAAAGCGCTAAAACTTGGTGGATGAAATTAAAAGACAGACTTATCATCCATAACTGGCTTCCACAGTAGATATCGCTGGTGTGATATCATCATATTTGACAGCTCATGACAGCGCATAATAAAACCAGCCAAACATTTTAAATTGTGTGTCTTTAGATATTAAACATATCGACACTAGTTAATATATTTAAAACCAAGATACACGAGATGATAGCCTTTATGTACTTGTTAACACCTGATATGTTTACTGATCTACTTATAGAGCATTTCTATCTTAATTACTGTAACATTAAATCAACTATACAGATGGATTTTCAGTACTGATGATGCTTTACATTATAAACTGAAGTACAAAAGAAAGTACACACCCATAAAATATTATATATTTTTGAAATGGTTGACAAAGTTGTTTCATTGTTGACGTTATCGTAAGGTACTGAACACAACCAATGAGAGAATAGCGCTCAAGCGTAACTTAGGCATTTTGATATAAAAAAATGAAGTTTTCAAAAATCACGATTAGTTTTATTTGCACGTGCATTTTGCGTGGAAACAGTATAAAAAGCAGTGGATTCTATAGTTTATTACACATGTTACGAACAAAAACCACAAGACAAATGCCAAGTTTAACAGCAGCAGAGCATGGGAATGTCACAAATGGGGGCGTCAAACAGCTAGATCGCAAGGACCCTTGGCTGTATCAGGCAAACCATTATCCGACTTTTTCGTCGTGTCAACCAGACTGGCCAGACATCCGACTGTCCAAGAAGCGGACGACCGAGAGTGACCATGCCGTCATCACCATGGCGTCAACAGCGGCGACAGCGTTGAGTCACAGGAACACAGTCATGAGACGACTTCGCGCTGCTGATATCCGGGCTTATCGACCATTCCGTGGGATGACCTTGACCGCTGAACATCGCATCAACCGTCTTCATTGGGCAGGACGATTGAGACGCTGGCAACGTCGTAAATGGTCAAGAGTCATCTTTACCGATTAAAAGTCAATTTAACCTCTTCCACGCTGACGGTAGAGTGAAAGTCTACCAAGGGGAGAGGCGAACGACTGGCTGCACCATGAGTTTAACAAGTTCAGTCCTTTGACGACGAGAGCATTATGGTTTTGGGCGGCATTTGCGGCGAGCAAAAGACGGACTTGGTCGTTATCTGCCACACCCTGACAGCCCAGAGGTACAGGGACCAAGTGTTGCAGCCGGTGGTGGTCCCCTTAATGCAGAGGCAACGACAGGGGTTGATTCTTCAACAAGATAACGCCAGACCCAACACCGCCAGGCTCACTGTGGATTTCCTGAACCGTCAGATCATTCAGCTTTTGCTTCGGCCGTCACGCTCCTCTGATTTACCACCCATTGAGCACCTGTGGGACCATCTCGGCAGACAGTTGCGACGTAGTGCACACCCACCAACCACCATACCGCAACTGGAACCGGCTCTGCGAGAGGAGTGGCACCGACGTCTGATCTTTTCCATGAGAAGGCGTGTCCTGGCCTGTATCAACTCAAATGGGGGGTCATATGAGGTACTGAAACCACTCGCACAGCCTTCATACCTGGAACTGTCATCATTCCTACAAGTGTAAATGTTGATTTTCTACCCCCTATAGACATAAGTGTTTCATGTTGAAACAAATCTCTAAATTAATTCTAAATACGTTTGAAAATGACTCAGCAATGACATTAAACATTAGAATATTATTACAGTTTGTCCTGTCATCTTTTACTGTTAAAATAGTGGGGTGTGTACTTTCTTTTGTACTTCAGTTTATAAATCAATCTACAATGACGATATACACCCAGGCACAATTACTAAAAAAGACTGCTACATAAATGACATTATTTTTACAGGGTTCGGTTTACAATGCCCAAACAGTTTTGAACTGTACTTATTCCAAAGAGGAAAAACAAGCTCTTCTTTGAAAAGTGCGCACTTTCCAGGTGTATCTCAGCAGGTAAAATTTCATACGAAACATTTTGTATAATTATCCTGTAATGTTGGCAACTTCAAAGAGAAGACATTGCCAAAATCTTATTGAAAACTATTATTCACAACACAAGCTTACAACAAAACACTGCAATATAATTCCAAACAGCGTATTTGTTAGAAAACAAGTTGTGGTCCAATAATTGTTTCATCTAGATTTAATCGGTTTTTTCTTGCGTAATAGAGTTTAAATTGAATTTTGGCTGCTGGTGGATAAATGAGGTGCCGCAACCAGCTGCTCCCCATAATGGCCTTGTAGACAAAGAACGATTTGCAGTGTACTAGCATTTTGTTAGAAAAAGAAACAAATATTATATCAAAGTTAAATAAAAACTATTGTTTCAACTCTTAAGTGGCCATATAATGTCAACATATGTGCTGTTCTATTTTCTACACCACCCAGAGCATGCTCCAAGTGAACAGGGAGTTAATGAAATGACAATCGTGGGTTGTTCTGAACACGCATGTGGATCATGTTCTTGTTACATTAGGATCTCTTAAGGCTAAGAAATCTTAACTTTCATGTTAGCGCTAAGATGAAAGTTAAGATTTCTTAGCTGTAAGATAATGTTAAAGAACGGAAGTGAGATCGCTGAGCTGAAAGTTAAGTAACTTAGCATTACGAGAGATCATGGAGCGAAATCAAGAGTTTTCAGATAAAGAGTGAGGTTATCTTAGCTACACACGAGCTCAATGAAACATAACTCCAGGCTCCCGTTCCTTAAAGCGACTTTAGGCTAAAATAATCGCAAGTGATTTTTTAAACAATGTTCTGTGGAGTGAAACTGTCATTGCGTAGAAATCGGTTTGGAACCGGGACCGAATAGCCCCGGTTCCAAAGCGATCTCTGCGCTACAACAATCATCAGCCAATGGTATATTTTAGCACTTACGATGAACTTAGCCTAAGATCACTTCGAGGAACAAGGCCCTGATCTTGGAATCGGCTAGTATAATCCTCTAAAATGCATGTATAGTCAGAACGAGTTGAAGCTCATATACGAGTGGCAGCAAAACAATGGCACTAGACAGATGGGTTAGTTGTATACATGTCAAGGTTTTTCTAAACTGTATACTTTAAAAAACAAAAACAAACAAACTTTTTGTTTGTTTGAAAAACTAAAATAACTTTGTAAACTGACGTCATGAGCCTAGTAGTGTGAGCTTGATCGACCAAGATGAGTGAGAGTGAGTGAGTTAGGGTTTAACGCCGTTTTCAACAATTTTAAAGCTATATCGCGGTGGCAGGATTTATGGCAGAAAGAAATCCTGTGTCACCAATGTGGTTATGTGATGCAGTGAAACCTGCGAGCTTCGGCTGGTAAACAACCTGGGACCCGTTTCAAAAAACATTGTAAATTTATGACGTCGTAAACCAAGTCACTAGGCCGATGTATTGGTTTACAAATGCCCAAAATTGTTGTTAACTATTCATTTTCCAAAGAAAAACAAGTTTTTTTTTTGGAAAATGCCTAGTTGACAACGATCTTTTTGGCATTTGTGGACCAAACCCACTTACCTGGTGATATGGTTCATGTTGATCTTTATTGAAATAGGGCCACGTTAGTACTTTTGTAAATGTCGTGATGTTTACTTGTGTAAGAAAAATCATTTCCTAAACGATTGCAGTGCACGTTAAGCTGACATTTTATTTGTCAATGTCAAACTGCTCTCAACACAGTCGGTTATTTAATTAAGTCTTATTGCATTAGTGTTGACGTTTCTGCAACTCTGGCTCCTACATCAGAAGTTCCTTTCATCTGATGATGTGTCAACGTGGAGGAAGAACACAGCTTATGAGGCAAAATATTATACAGCTGATTAGGATTTACTTTTCTTAACAATCTGCTTCAACCCTTCAACGTCATTCACAAATGGTTTCTTCATTAAATAGGTTGAAAAATAATACTCAAGAAATAAACATGGTGTCAATGGGTTCTGTTTACAAATGCCAAAATGATTGTGTACTGTGCACCTCCCGAAGGATATTTGTTTGTCTTGTGGAAAGTGTACATTGTACAACAATTTTAGCATTTGTTGTGTTTTTCATAAAGGGCACATTGTGCAGCAAGTTTTGTATGTGTAAAACTGTTTTTTGAAAGTGCACATTGTTCAATAACATTGGCATTTGCAAGTTTTGGCAGTTGTAAAACTAATTAATCTTTGAAAAGTGAACAGTGTATAACAATTTTGGCATTTGTAAATTGAACTATTTAGTGTAGTGGAACATACGATATGACTATGTTTTTTTTATTGTTACAAAATGGTTTATCAGAGATCTGTGAGTCCATGAAACAAATTTGTTTCTGTTATTAAGGTAATTTATAGTGTTTAGTGGTATTTATAATGCCATTTTAAAACAGTTCAACATGTGAATTAAAATTATAAACAAACTGGTTTCACAGAAACAATACAGCATTGAGGCAAATTGTTTTGTTATGAAATGCTAACAATAAAAAGTATAAAAATTAAACTTATTCAAAAAGGATGGTGATCACAAACCCGCATTTGGTTTACAAATGTCACAAGACTTTTGTACTTTCCTAAGAAAATAGGTTTAGAAAATAAAGACCAAAGCGTTTGAACTGTGTACTTTCTAAAGAAAACAAGTATAAAATGCCAAAACTGTTGTCAACCTGAGACTATTCAAAGATAAACAAGTTTTTCTTTGGAAAGTGCCCAGTTGACAACAACGTTCGCATTTGTAAACATACATTTGTGGGTCCAGTGTTATTGAGACAGCGTTCAGACATTAGGCAATTGAGACCGCTGCTCCCCACAGCACCTTCTCATCGCTCACTGTGACTGCTGATGTTCTTTAACATTTTGAAAATCTTATGTACTTTTAAATGAAAACCAAAATAAAGTGTAATGAAAGAAGACACCCTTTTAGTTTTAATTTTATTAAATAGTGCACGTTTCTCCCAAAACGCTCAGATACTAGTATACGTGGGCGGGTGTGACCACGCGCAATTGAGTTATACTGTGAATGTGATCTGACGCTAAAACTCAATTAAACACATTTACTGAACATCTGAACCCTTTTTGCCTCAAGATTTTAAGAATTCTTCGTTGTTTTTTTCTGAGAGTGAAGACTTTTTTAAAAATCTCGAGTCTTGTCATCTTAAAACTTGCCTTAAGTTAGTGTGCTGGACAAACTGAAAAAGATATCAAGTGTAAATATTTATTTCTAAAATACTAAAACCAGCTACATAAATAAATTTTAGAACAATCAGTTAAGGTCAATAAAACAGATTTATTTTTTTATTTTAGAGAGTCTCCGACAATTGTAATTTAGACACAGGTGGATAGTCCTATTGTTTTCACTTGAAAAAACCCCGTATAATTATTTTTAGCAGATTTTCATTGGTTTGATGAAATTTCCTTCGGAAATCTCATCAAACCAATGGAAACCCGCTGAATAATTTCTATAATTTTTGTCTAGTGTTACCAATGTTTAATTTTATCATATACATGTGGATGATATGCGTTCTGCACTGATTTGACATAATAAATAAAAACTTAGTCATTCAAACAATAGGTTTCCTTTTATTTCAGACAATACCCGAGGAAACAAACAATTGTAAAGATACATTAGTTTGTTTTAAAAGGCAAAATTTAATGTTTATTTAAACAATTGCGATATGCATGCTTGTGTAAACTAAACATTACAAGCCACGAAAAGGGTAAAACTTTTTTTATTAATGAATTGTCACAAGCTTTCAACTTTTGTTTTCAAACCATAAAAATTGTGTTTAATATTAAAGAAAGTAAAACATAATCTTCAACCAACCCTTAACAAAAACGACTTTCACGAAAATAAACCCCAACAAAAAGAACCAAAAAAAACCCCAAAACAAAAACAACCAACAGAACCCTCACAAAAAAGCAATCAAACAAAAACAAAACAAAAACTCAAACCAAACAAACAAAACCCCGATAAACTAAACAAACCAACAAACAAAAATCAAACACAAAATAATTCAAAAAACATTTTTCCAAAAGAATACTAAAACAAAATAAACAAATAAAAAACAATCAAACAAAAAGCAGCAACCCAAAACCAAAGTTAAAATAAAAAAACACACAAGCAAACAGACAAAAAAAAACAACCAGAAGAATCTTTCTTTGGCCGAAAAACATAAACAAAATTATTAATTAATGAATAATTGGGTTTTTATAAAACTAACGTCAAATATTCATAAAATTTGAGGAATACCATCATCATTAATGTCTGAAATTACATTTGAATCAAATACATAGATACATCTACGGTGTTGAAACTTCACAGCATTAATCCGCTTAGTCCACGAAACTTGCCACGCTCCGGGTTACGTCAACGGTTTTATTCTATTATTACAAGACGTGGTTGGACATCACGAAAAATCCTTTAGTGAGGCCGGGAAATGTGATAACAGTTGCCATCAATATTTAATTTCTCCCACCTTTATGAGAGAAAATGACTGAATGGGCGGCCCAGATGCTCAATCGTGGTTTACGGGCCAACAGACAAATGTAATACAGCGGCCCCCATGTTGGCGACGGGCAACTCCTTCCAAATGACTAGTGGATCTATAATCCGTAGAAACTCGCATTGATTTTAAGTCGTCGACGCTTTAATACTTACCCTTAGGGTTTGCACACTTCTTCCATCAAAAGATGTAATGGCGGAATGGGAGGCTGTCATGTTTGGTGGTAGGCATCACGCCCATCTATTTTCCCTATATACTTTTTTGCTCAATGTGATAAGAACTTGGTAAATGGGTTTGATTTACAGATACTAAAATCGTTGTAAACTGCGCACTTTCAAAAAAAAAGAAGAAAAGAAGAAGAATAAAACAAGGAAAAATCTCATGTACATGTAAATGGGTTTATTTTACAAATATCAAAATTATTGTAAACTGTGCACTTTCCAAAAGAACTTGTTAATGGGTCTAGTTTACAAATAATTACAGGATAGGTTTTTAACAGCACTCGGTAGTCACAGTTCGAATTCCTACCGAAAGTAATTCGGCACTTTTTAACCCGATAGTAATATGAATTGTTTTAACATGTACCGCATGATATTGGTTTGACATGATTAGAAGGAATTGAAGATGACAAATTGTAGTTCAAAGAAAAACAAAAAATGTTTGATACTGTTAACATAAACACGTATATTATTTGTATGTAATGAAAAATCTATTAGACATAATATATACATAATATTACATACGCCTGTTAATTTTTCTCATTCCTTGGGAGAAAATGGTCCTGAGAGGCCTCTTCTAACGTTTTGAACATCGCGTTGTGGAAAGTAGTTATCGACATGGGTCGAAATTAAAAGATCCCACTTCAATAATTATTCATGAAAGGTGTGAGTATGACGGGTGCTACTAGTAGGGCGGGACGTGACAACTCTTCTAGAACATCAGATGTCATCACATTATTTCATAAACTCACTCGCTTTGAAGTACTGTTCCGGAAACGACCCGCACTCCTTTTCAAGACAAATTCCAAACTGTTTCCATGGAAACGGAGAAAAAAACCCCAAAAACCAGTAGCAAAAGGTACCACTTCAGCACTTGATTGATCTACCTGCTAAGTTAAGTTGAAAAATACTGAGCGGTTTTCAAGTTCTGCTCCGCGTTGCGGGGATAACAAAAACAAAACAAAACCCAAACAACAACAACAACAACAAAGTTCACCTGACATAATACGTAGTATCTGATGTGGTGGAAGCTACTCTCTGTGACAGACGTACCATTGTACTGACCTCAAACTGTTTCCAGTCACCAAGCTTATGGTGAATGGTCTTTGATTTCAGGATGAAGGAATCTACATCCTTGAGGGATTATTCAAGATTTGACTAATCTTGCATTATCCAATGAAATGTCCCTGAGGGTTGTCTGACATTTTGTATCGCCACTTTGAAGACCCTTATATTCTCAAGTTGCATTTAGGGGCCGTGAATATTTGTTTTTCAATTCCTTGGGTAAAAAGTTAGGAAATATCTTGTCTCGGAGATAGTCGATCAGAGACTTGAGAGTTATAAAGATAAGACATCAGAAGTTGCATCCTTAACTTATATTGACAGATGTCAGTCAGTCATTATTACATTATAGTTTGGCAGTCTCGGGGGAAATTGAATATGGTTAGAAGAAGCACAGTGCCTAATTCGTCAGGTTCAGTTTTCATCTTCAAATTTAGCTGGTGTTTAATCAATACAATAGGCAGATGAGGCAGAAACTGGATCTAGTCAAGCGGTCAAGTAAAGGAGAAAAACGTGAGCTTAGTTCAATTGGGTAGGTCTGAAGTAGGAGAGTTAGGTAACCTTTGCTAACAATTCACTGTATTTTACACTGATCTAATCCCCAATTCTTGTTAAAAAAACAACATTTTCCTTGTCTACTTTTTTGTTTTAATACTACTTTTGACATTTGCTTTTTCCCCGGCATTGCAACATGAATGAATGATTTGCCAACGGGCACTTGTAGTTCACAAAAAAGTGATACGACTTTGGTAAAGTTTCTTTGGGTAAATTCTTAGAATTAGTACACACTATGTTATTTGATACCGAACAGATTACATTTTGAAAATATTTGGTTTAAAGAAAATGACGTATTAAGGCTACAATAAGTCATCAAATTGTTTTTGTTGTTTCTTTATGATGACATAATATTCTGATTTCCGTCTTCATTGTATTGTAGAGAAAAGTGGAAGTTTGACCTTGAATAACAGCGTAGTTTGATTTGAGAAGTAACAAAATTACTTAAGATATTTATTTTAGCGGGTTTTATAATATGTTGACCTCGTTCCTCAAAGCGATCTTAGGCTAATTTGTTTGTTAGTGATCTTTTTAACAATGTCCTGTGGAGTTGTTTCTTATCATAGGCCTACGACTGTCGTAAGACAGAGATCGCTTTGGAACCGGTGCCGAATGGCACTGGTTCCAAAGCTATCTCTGCCCTACGACAGTCGTTAGCCATTATTATATTTTAGCACTTACGATCAACTTAGTCTTAGATCGCTTTGAGAAACGAATCCTGATCAAGAAATTTTCCGGACAGAAAGACGGGTGAGTAAGCACAGATGAAGCGCAAGACGTCTTAACAATATAAGATCCCTTTGCAACGGGACCTTTTTTGTATATCGTCTACATGTAGTTTAGGATAAGGCAATCTCTTGAGTGTATGGGCACTATGTTTGTGCAGTTTAACTGTAATGCTTACTGCGCAGCGACAAAACAATGATAACTCCTTTTACTAAATAGTAACTGCATTGTACTAAAGCGTTGAAGTTGTTCAGGAATAGCGATATCATCCTGTCTCACGGGGATATAATTGCGGCAAGTATCCCGTCTAAGGGTTGGGTCACGGCATAAGAATTTTTAGGAATTCCCTTTTTAACACGGTTTTGTTTATCTAGCAGTGGTATATATTGTCAGTTCAAAGGTTAACAAAAACAATACAATTCAGTGGTCAGCACACGCATTCACAGACAAGGAAGTTCTCAGTTCAAAACAGGCTAAGGGGGTTTAGTGGCCTTATTGTCGTTTATACAATTTCCACTCAGCCCCCCCCCCCCAAATAAATGTTGTGGTTCTGATTAGATGTCTTTAAAATTAAGGTAGGTGGGAAATATTATTTTTTTTTATTGTAGGAGCTCTTTTAAACAATATACCACGGAATAGGTTTTTAACAGCCTGTATCGGTTGAAATTTGAAATCTAAAATGAGTAAATGTTGTGCTCAGGTTTTGAGATGCAGTTGATAGTACAATGTTTGGGTGTTTTTTTTAGGTTTTCTAGT
>JAULCD010260542.1:0-10222 GCA_032361085.1 Calliostoma canaliculatum
TGAGTTTTTTTAAGGACTTAAGTTTTATTTTTGACTTAAGCTGTTTGATAAATACGGCCCCTGGTTTGTAGATGTGTAGGTATCTGCGGCAGTAGGCGTGAATATATATAGTGCTGAATGATATGTAAATGTGTAGCTTTGCTTGGTAAAACATGCACTGATTGACTTATTAAGTTATTCAGCCAAGCACATATTCAGTCATCCTTATTGATGTAAACTTAATTAGAAAAAACGTGTTGTACATTTATTGTTAGAACATCATTGTAACAAAGTAATCGAAGGAGCTACTTATTTGTGGTTTTCCCTTATAAGTTAAGTAGGTTCGCTTCGATAATTTCCCCCGTCTCTAGTTACATTACGACGCACTATATATTGTGTCTTGATTGCACAGTATTATATCACAACTGGGTGTAACACAAAGAAAGTCACGATGGCCCTGTCCTCATTTTGCCCACGCCATTTTCTTTTAATGATTTAGTCCCATTGTATTCTTCTAGGAATTTGCTGTTTCTCGCAAAGCACCTTGTCAAGGCCTGGTGAACACTGCCTCAAAGCGGCTAATAAATGGTACTTTATCAGACATAGAAATTATCCAGGTACAGAAACTATTCGGCGGATTTCCATTCGTTTGATCATACTTGCTTCGGAAATCTTATCAATCCAATGGAAATCAGCTTAACAATTTCTGTACATTTATTTCTAGTGAGAAAAGTTTACTAGTTTAGGGCAAGAATAACGATGGGCAAATAGCTTTAGTTGTGTAACTATTTAGTTAAGTAACTATTCTTACAGCATGTTACTGTTAAAACAAATGAAACAAAATCTACTTTGAAGGAGTTGGGTAGATGAAACACTCCCACAAATAATATACTCTCTGTAATATTTAATGCAAAAAACTATGACAACTTAATTGACTCACTCGTTTCTTGTCCTGAGCGGTGTTAGCGTACGATGTGGCTTGGAATGATTTGCTTTAAAAACAAGCTTTCTTATTTGTCCATGAATCTAGGTTTGGTATATATGGTTACTGAAAATAGTTCCAATACTGTACAATCCATTAGATAGTTCCTAAAAAACATGGCTCTTGCCACATTTAGTGAAGTATACCAGTAACACCACTTGGAGGACGTACAACAAAAGTATATGTAACATCAAAACGAAATCCAAGATGAAAGAATTGTCATATGGTATGGTTAAAATCCTGAAATGTTGACAGATCATACCACGTAACGCTTTATTAATCCATATCAACACTGTAAACAGTTTCGTTATGACGTCATGTCGTCAAGGGTTTAGAAATTATTCTATTGGTTGGCGTTGACCTGACATGCCATCGACGGCAGAAATACCCGATGTGTACAACTCCAGATGGTTAGTTTGAGGGCAGAAATACCCGATATGGACAACTCCAGGTGGTTTGTTTGGGGGTAAAAATACCCGATGTGTACAACTCCAGGTGGTTAGATTGAAGTAAAAAATACCCGATGTTTACAACTCGAGGTGGTAAGTTTGAGGGCAGACATACCCAATGTGTACAACTCCAGGTGGTTCGTTTGGGGCTAGAAAAACCCGATAGGGACAACTTCAGGTGGTTCGTTTGGAAGAGAAATACCCAAAGTGTACAACTCCAAGTGGTTTGTTTGGGGGTAGAAATACCGGATGTGTACAACTCGAGGTGGTTTGTTTGAGGGCAGAAATACCCGATGTGTACAACTCCAGGTAGTTAGTTTGAGGCTACAGGTGGTTAGTTTGAGGGCAGAAATACCCGATATGTACAACTCCAGGTGGTTCGTTTGGAAGAGAAATACCCAAAATGTACAACTCCAGGTGGTTTGTTTAGGGGGTTGAGTTGTCCACATCGGGTTTGTCTAGCCCCAAACGAACCACCTGGAGTTGTCCACATGGATGACTATTAAGACAAATATTCACTTCGTGTGAAGAGCCAATTTAGTCAGTGGTTTTTCACAAGAATGAACACAGCAAAAAAAACCACCATTGTCATTGGGGTGGCAGTAAACAAATAATGACTTTGTGTGAAGAAATTGATGTTATTTTATCTTTGACATACTTAGGTTACACTTGGCTACTGAATTTGTTTGTCGGCATTTGGAATTTGGTGTAGTTGTAACATGACATATTTATGTGAGCCGTATGGACAAACAGCTGTTTGTTGTTTATTGGGGCACTAATACGGGATAAGCGAAACATTTTTTAAATGTCGGGACACGCCACTCAGTAGGAGGTATATAGAACTATGCCGCGCGGTAAGGGTTAAGACTTAAGTTGAATCTGCCTACGCACATAGTAAACTGTGAATCGTTTGCAAAAGGCGTACATGTTACAGTCAGATTGTGTAATCAGTCATTTCGTGAAATGATTGAAATTTTTAGTCACTTCGTGAAATGACTGTTTTGGTCAGTCATTTCATGAAATACTGAAACGTCTACACATTTCATGAAATGACTGAAGGTTGGCCCTCTGAGTTACACAATCTGACTGGATCTTGTTTTTAAATGATAACATCATAATTTACTTTATCTTAAACTGCTTTGTGCTTTTTAGCTCTTACAGTGAGTTCTCAATGATGGTTAAGTAGGGAAATTACTTCTGCTTTGAAAAGGTTTACTGAAACAACATGACCTGAGTCATATATAATGTACCGATCACTGCCATCAGTATCCGAGTGCAGCTGACAATCAGTATGGAAAACTCGATAGAGCAACGGTTCCTTACTGCACTACGTGAGAAATAAGCAAAATGCCTCAAGTACACGATGCCCAGAGAAGAGTATTCCACTTTGGTAGAAAAGTAAGACAGGCTGGTGAATCAACAATTACAAAGAGTTGACACAAGTACTGTCTTCTATCCAAGTACGAGATCCTCCGGTGTTGTGACGTCGAAAAGCTTATCAGGAAGCGCCAGACACCAGATGAGATACCTTTGTACTTCGTGAGCATTGAAGATACATTTGAAGTCATAAGAAGAGTGCATGTTGCTACAGGACATGGTGGTATAGATAGAATGGTGAAATAACTTAGTGTCCAATACGCCAATGTTTTGCGTGATAGTGTTGAGCTTTTCAAATCACTATGTTAAAAGTGTCATAAGAAAAGAAAGAGACCGATGACCACAGGTGTGGTGCCCAAACCCATTCTAACAAGTGACTTTGCATTCCGAAGACAAGTTGACCTCTTAGACATGCAATCCATGAGCCATGGTAGTTCAAAATGGATTATGGTGTACCAAGACCATCTCACCAAATTATGTGTCCTTCGTCCATTGTCGTCAAAGAGAGCAGCAGAGGTAGCTTTCCATTTGTTCTCTTCCTTCTCATGGGCGCACCTGTCATCCTTCAATCAGACAACGGCTCTGAGTTTACAGCTAAGGTCATCGAAGAGATTCGGGAGATTTGGCCGACTTTAACCATCAAGACCATTTCAGTCAGATTATGTAACTCAGAGGGCTAACTTTTAGTCATTTCATTAAATGTCTAGACATTTCAGTCATTTCATGAAATGACTGACCAAAACAGTTTTTTACGAAGTGTCTGAAAATGTCAGTCATTTCACGAAATAACTGATTACATAATCTGGCTGCAACATATACAAGATTAAAATTATTCTTGTAATCAAAGTTAGTTGTAAAGTTGGCGTTAAGAAACAAATATTGAGATAGTAATTTTGTTTCAAATTTTTGGATTTTTTGAGTCGATGGATCCATAAACCAATTAATAAAAATTAACGCTTTATTTATTAACACGGAAGAAACAAAAGTTGAAGAAACCCTTCGAACTAATGTACACAGCGTTATTATGAAAAACAAACTGAACAAATAAGACCACAAAGAGGTTTACTTTTTCTATTTGTAATAATAATTTCAATCCAGTGATAATTATAATTGTAAACATTAAATTAAACGAATATGAATAAGAATACAATTGACTGATCATGTGCACTATAAACTGGGGGTTGTACAACACTTGTCTAGAAATACTCACAGGTAGCACTGGAAAAAAAGTATAGAAATTATTTAGCGGTTTTCTATTGGTTTGGGAAATCTCATCAAACCAAAAGAAAACCGCTGAATAATTCCTATAATTTGTTTCTAGTGTAGTAATTGTGATAAATCTAACGTGCTTGAGAAATAATCTGATCACTGAACATTCTTATTGTAATGATATTATTATAAGTGTAGACGATTCTTTAAAGGCATTTAGAATTTGATGTAGTTATAAAACAACATATTATGGATTGCAACTTCTTTAATTGTAAAGCAAAACGTTTCTGATCTGGTCCTTGTTCCTTCGTCAGGTCACTTTAACTAGTTGCAATCTATAATATTTTGTGTTATAAGCGTAGAAGGCTTGAAACATGTGTCTATGTTTAAAAAAGGACAGCACTATTTTTTCACAACAGTTTATCCCCACCCCCAACTCCTATCCCACCCACCCCCAAAACCATCCCACCACCAACTCCCACCCCACTCACCAAAACCATCCCACCACCAACAACAGCAAACACAACATACACAAACAACACTAAAGAAACTGCAAATGCATTTGCAAACATGTATACGTATCTAACACTTATTCTGAATCTCAGACATGAATCTAATATTTTGAGTTTTTCAGTTATATCGCTGCGGTCAGATTTTACAGCAAGGGAACACCTAGTGTGGAGTTAAATCTGCGAGTCTCGGTTGGTACTGACGAACCAAGGGTGATGCTAACATTGCACCCTATTCTCACAGTTCTCTACTGCTGAGAGTGATGCCGATCTCACGGAATCTTTTTATGTGCATGTTTGTGTGTCTGGTATTTCACCGATTTTAACGTGTTAGCTCACGGAGACATCATGTCGAAGTTTACATGAATATTCCACCCAGACACATTATACTGACTCCCAGCCAACCAGTCCTTACGGAAAACCGTCGCAAGAGTGCAACTTTGATAACGTCTTTTGATCTGACGCGGCCGGGGATCGAACCTAGAACCTACCGCACACTCCTTTTTCTGAGCAGAAGCTCTAACCACTACACCACGGAGGCCGGTAAGTGCCAAGCAAGGGACGAGTTTAGAGTGTAGATCGTGTGTTAAAAATAAAGCAAGTATAAAATCTGGTTTGAATTCAGATAGGGTATAGGGTATGCATGTTGATTACAGAAAGTGACGCGAGGGCAGATTGTATATTAAGTGTGGAGTGTGTATCGAATGCAGGATTTTTTTTGAGTAGAAAATCTGGGTCGAGCGTAGTGTATGGATGAACTTATAAAGTGCTGAACACTTGTTTCAGATATAGTGTAGAGGATGGTTAGAGCGTATGTTTTAGATATAGCGTAGAAAATGCATAGAGCGATTTCGATAGAGTGTAGATTATTTAGTGTACAGCATGGGTCTAGCATAGAGTATAGACTGCTTAAAAAGATGGATCAAGTGTAGGTTTTCTGATCGAGTATACAGTATAAATGAAGTGAGAGTGGGGAGTGAACGTAGAGTGTGGATGGCGTGTGAACCATGAATTGTCTGTAGAGTATGGATCATCGGTAGAGTATAGATCAATTGTAAAGCATGGATCAAGCGTTGAGTATGATTCAAGTAAGGAGTATAGATCAAGTTTGGGCGTATGGATCAAGTGAGGAGTATGGATCAAGTGGGTAGTATGGATCAAGAGTTAAATATGAATCAAGAGTTGAGTACGGATCAAGAGTTTAGTATGAATCAAGAGTTGAGTGTGGATCAAGTGTAGAGTGTGGATCAAGTGTAGAGTATAGATCAAATACAGAGTATGAATCTAGTGTAGAGAATGAATCAAGTATAGATCGTATAGTATACATCGAAAACAGGGTATGGGTCAAGTGTAGAGTATAGATTGAGTAGAGAGTATGGGTCAAGTGTAGAGTATAGATTGAGTAGAGAGTATAAATTAAATACAAGAGGTTGATGTTTACCACATCTTTGCCAAATGAAATTATCAAAAAGTTGATTTTATCGGTATTTAAAAGCAGGTTTTGCATAACAATTCTAAAAAAATACTTATTAGGTTGAAGTTGAGTTGTAAATGCTGAACGTATGTTTTCAGCTTGGTATGTTATAAAACGTGTATAATCAATCTGTGTTGTTCACGCGTCCTGGACACTGCCTTCCTCATTGTTCTTCAACAGTTGAATGAGGAACAGTACATCCTCGGTCACGCTCTCACGGTCCTGTTCCGGCCCCAGGGACAAGCATATGGAAACTACATCCTGCAAAATAGAACAGGGACACGTCATCAATTCCACAAAAGTCACATGATGAAATTAAATTATTTTCACTATAAAAAAAGCACACAGATACCACTAATATCACCAATACCACTAATACCACTAATACCACTAATACCAACACTAAAGTGCTGTCGAAAATGCTAGAAAGTGATTTTTCGCCTGTAAAAAACATATGTCCGAAAGTAGAAACAAGCTACCGAAATTAAATGGAGACCCGCTTTCTGTAGTTTAAGCAGTTGCAATGTGAATCTATTTTATCACACATTTTACAGGAGGAAAATGTTCACCAATGGAGCAAGTTACGATTTTGTCTAAGTCAAACAATAGAAATGTGAAATAGACTATATAATCATTCAAATAGAATCTACGTCATAATAATTATTAAAGATGCCATCTTATATGTAATATGCATCCTAAGACCATCGCATTGTTAGGTAAGGAGTGTATGCAAAGTAAATTTAATAAATTAAGATCTGATAACGATTCCCATAATGCATGTACCACACTGCAGGTGTATGACTACCACAATGGTTCATGATGCTGAGTCGATAGTGGTAAATGTGTTTAGGTTTTTCACAATGGAGAGGGACAGGGGCAAATCATACATAAGATTAGATAGGGTGCTTTATAGGACGTGTCAAGGTTTTGGCTTTTCGTACCAACAGGTCTATGGTATGATAAATAAAACAAAACGGGTAGGGACCATCTAAAAATAAAAAAAACTGGATAGAAAACGTCTTCTTGACAGCTTTGACAAAGGGGTGATTAGAGAAGCAGTGTATAAGCTGTATGAGCAATACATTCCACCAAATTGTAATAGAATATGTGAAGCAATTAAAGATTCGATCAACGTATCATGCAGTACATTAATAATTGTCCTTCACAAAATGGGGTTTCGATATAAAGCTTGAGGTGATGATAGGGCAGTTTTAGGGAGAAATACTCAATTTTATCAACGAGTCAAACTACCTGCGTCTCATACATGACTCCAGATGTCATGGGTTTCAAATCGTCTATGTTGACGAGACATGGATCAATAAAAACCACTCCCCAGATTACTCTGATGGACAGCGAGCACCTACAGTACCTTCTGGGAAAGGTAATCGTCTCATTGTCTTGCACGCTGGGACACGTGATAAGGGGCTACTTGATGGCTGTGATCTGGTTTTCGAAGCCAAAAAGAAAACTGTCAATTATCACCAGGAAATGAATGATGACTGATGGAACATCAGCTATTGCCTAGTCTGAATAATTTCCGTGTCATCGTCATAGATAACGCCAGTTTTCACGACATCCGTGAGCCAGATTCTGTCGCGCCAACTATGAGCAACCTGAAAGCGACTACGCAGGAGTATCTTACATACCATCTTCGACCATCTGAACCTAAAGTTTAATTGATTGAGAAGATCCATCAGAATAAGAAACCTGTGTGTTATAAGACAGACGAGTAGTACGTATGTGTAGTATGTGTGCATGATAAGATTCTTTTAGCGTCCCCTATGACCTATTTCATTTCAATACTATCCAGCTTTGATATCAAGATGGTACCTGTAAAATAATGCCGTTGATTGTATCAAAATCAAATTTTTACTTTTTCTCTCAATGTGTCTACTAGAGTTTGTAATCTTTAACGAACAGCTCTTTTAAACAAATAATCAAAGACTATTTTTTAACAACACAACGTAGTAATTGTTGTAAGTTCTACTGAAATTATTTGGCACTCAAAAAGTCAACGCTGATGGGGGTCTAATTTTTACAGGAAGTGTAATTTAATCTGCATTTGGGACAGAGAAACAATTATGATCACCACACTTGACACAACACTTTTAGTTGTTATTTTAAAAATGAATTGTTATAATAAAAAGGTAATGGTGAAAAGTTAATGTCAACATAGGCTTAAAACATCCCAACGCTATTACTCCATCAAGTGAGGTGTTCTGTGAATCCATATTATAACCCCATTCTAGCTGTCTGTCGAGTGCTGTAAAGGGTAACCTGATACCCCTGGCTCAGAGCCACATGCTCTCTTTTACTGCATGCATGACAGATAAGCTGTATCATGGTCACGTCGTTTGAGAAACAATAAAACTGTCTTGAAAATTACAATTCTGATTCACGATACAGAAGTGGGATATATTTTATTACTTAATAAAAAGTCACCGTCACACATACATTGAAACAGCCATCCTTTGAAATGGGTGAGCCCCTATCAAAGATTTACACGGCTAAAATGTCTATTTAGCATTCTAAACTTGGCTTGTCAAGAGGTAAGCGAGGTAGTTTGATCCGACCGCACAGCCTGGGGTGAATGGCGTGGATTGCAGAGTGAGTGTTTAAACTGCTTGGTTTAAATTTGAATGAAGAATCAATCTAGTGAAAACAACAAATAATGTCTTTAATTTCCTAGTTGTGTGAACTGATATACAAGGTTAATTGACCATACCAAATAGAAACCAATATAATTTTTTAAAGATAACATTTGCTATCGACTTTTTAAAATAAATATCAAAAACATTTACTGTAGGAATGCTTTTTTCACAACTTGTGGAGGGGTGGGCAGGGGATGTGTGTGCGGTGGCGGTCTATGGTGACTGACGCTGTGTAATGAGGAGATAGCTAAAAAGTGTTAGCGAAAGTAACTCATTTCTGAAGACGTCAATTATTTTTTCCACTGCATCATAGGGGGCGACGCTGTGAATCTGACCATACCCACTTACGTACTACTCACACACATTTAAGTAATCTATTCTAGAAACACATGGTGGGAAATCAAATTTAACCTTTGCAATTACTAGTAAATGATCTCACCTTTTAAATGTTTTTGAAAAGCTTTTTAGTAATATAGTGGCTGTAGGTTTGCTTCCTGTCTACTATCTTTGCGATCACAAGTAGACCACAAGTATCTTTTTGTTACAAGGGTAGTGTCGCTCCTGCTGTGTTCTGTAAACCATTTTGTTTTGATTTGCGTAAACATATATTGTTGCACCTATTCTGTAAGTATTTGTATAAAAGGGCTCCCTGTCAACACAGCATATGTTTCAGCAGCACCGATATAAATGCAGGACAACAAAACTGATAATTTAAGATATTTTCCTCGACAATGTTGTACTGTAGCACTCTGGATAGTTCTACATGATAACTTTTATTTCATTATTCTACGCTAAAATAACAATGAATTTAAAATCATCTAAAAACATGTTTTTGTGCTAAAATTATAATATTTTTGAAAAATACGTATCCTGCTTAATTCTGATCCTTACAGAAACAAAGAGCTAACTTTACTACACTTTGTGGACGTATGTATTTATTTGAAAAGTCTAATGTATATATATATATGTATAAGTATATATGTATGTATATGTATATATGTATGTATATGTATATGTTTATATCTGTGTGTGTGTGTGTGTATTCGTATGTGTGTGTATGTATCTGTGTGTGTGTGTGTATGTATATGTGTGTATGTATCTGTGTGTTTATGTATATGTATGTGTGTGTGTATAAGTGTATATGTGTGTATGTATGAGTGTATGTATGTGTGTATGCATGTGTGTATGTATGCGTGCATGTGTGAGTGTATGTATGCGTGTATGTATGAGTGTATGTACATGTGTGTATATGTGAGTGAATATATGTGTGAGTGAATGTATGTGTGTGAGTAACTTTGTGAGTGAGTTGGTGTGTGGGTAGGTATGTACATTACACACACACACACACACACACACACACACACACACACACACACGCGTACATGTACGTGCGCGTGCGCGTGCGCATTCACAATCGTCTCGTTTCCTAATCCTTCTTCCGTAGTACGGACTTTCTTGACATGTGGTGAATGTACTTAGCGCCAACGAATTACTTTCCCAGTATTGCATTACGACACATTTCCTTAGCAATTTTAATCTCTTGTTGACGTTCAATACGTGGTATCGAGATGTATTGTCGTTGGGGGCGATAC
>JAULCD010260653.1:0-10221 GCA_032361085.1 Calliostoma canaliculatum
TTACGTCTGTCATGATTTGTTGTTGAACTTGGTCCTCGCCTGTCAATCGAGCTCGACTTGTGCGGTCAACATATGTCCGAGGAAAGAATTTCAGGGTAAAGAAAGGACCTCGACTTATGTCCCGGGTCGCCTTTAACGCGAGTATATACGGTATGTAGTTTCCTGAAAGAATGACGGGGGAAACAAAGCGACGCTGTAGTGTCGATCTGAAACCCATTATCTTGTGGACAATTGCTTGAAAGGGTTCCATACAGTTGGACAACTAGACAGGGACTTCAGCATCATGTGGAGGACGAGAAGGGCTCTCCTCATATGAAACTTCTGCTGGTTGCGAATCGACCGGCACAACCATAGTGGTAGACGGTTTAGACGGCACAGCCATAGTGGTAGACGGTTTAGACGGCACAGCCATAGTGGTAGACGGTTTAGACGGCACAGCCACAGGAACAATAGTAGGAGTCATAGGAAGCAGAGTAGCACGTAGAGCAGCTGACCAACAGTTGAACAACAGTGGAAGAAAAGGATGTGGTATCTGTGGATCAGGGTCAACACTCAAGGCCGACGGCGCAGAAACAGGACGACTGCAAGCGGAATAGCTTCTGTTGTCATAATACCTGGACGAATTTTGATACTCTGAACAATGTTGACGATAGTCCTCATCTTCGTAGTAACGATCCCGACAAGAACGAGGCGAGGACGAAGATGAACCAGCAGCCCCATTGTCAAAATCATGATATCGACTACGACGATCTTGGTGTCGTGAACCATAGTCATTATCGTCATCACTGTCTCTATTGCGTTTATAGTAATTACTGTGATGAACCCTCCTCGGCTGAGCAGGACAAATCATGGTTGTAATGGTGATGAACCAACTTGTTATAAGCAGTAATGGAATCCGAGGGATGCTAGTGAGACGAGTTGAATCGAAAAATAGAACATTCAGCTGTCGTAACAACTGACCAGCCCTCGATTATAAATTCTCTACAAGGGATAACCATCGTGACGTTCTTGAATCAGAGTGCCATACCGACCAGTTGTTTTGGAAGCACTATTGCTGGAAGACTGACCCTGCTTAGATAATGCTCTTGATTCTTCATCTTATACTTTCTATCCGCCACACGATTAGCAATGGTTTTCTTGTAGGTCCTTTCAAAAATCACACCTCCTGTTTGAAATACACACACTAAAAACCTTCTGTTCAGCTCAAGTTAGACAAAACTCATCCTGGTCTGACTAAGACAATTTAAGCTAGCAGCCACAACTAAATGAAATGGTGACCAACATCACATGGCAAGAGAAAGTCACAAACGTCTTCAAAACATGGAATATACCGCAGTATAAGAGTTTAGGCGAGTACGTAAGCAAGCTTACAACTAGCTAGATAAATTCACTTCTAAATTTAATGACAGTGAAAATACCCGGGCTCTATTCTATACGTCTTATTGCTAAGGAGTGTCGGAAAGAATGATGCAGGTAAGGGATAGGTCACAACTAGGTTTTAATGATTTGATGATCATTTCCATTGGACTAACGGCAAGTAGCACTATAGGGCAAGTATAAAGACATTGTACGTCTAAATGTTAGCTACAACATGCACTGTAGTCAGGACTAAATAACTGGGTTGTTATACATTTAAAAAAAATTTGTTTGGACCTTTAGAAAATTATCAAAATCCAAATAATAATAACAAACCTTCTTGCATTGTTTTTGCCATTGTTCCTTCCCTCTTCGTTGCTGGACGTGGAGATTTCTTTATCTTTGTTTCTTGTCTTGTGTCCCCAAGTTTTTCATTATTCAGCAAACTTTTACCTTCCTAAGGGAAACATTAAAAATTATCTCCCTGAATTAATTATGCAGATCAGATTGAATTATACACTGTACATTCTTACGCAAGAGAGCAACAAAATGTTCTAACTAGAGTCATCAGAAGACATATTGAGCAACATCAGAAGACATATTGAGCTGTATGCCTCAAAATGATATAAAACTTAACCCTAAAGGGATGAATTGGTTAGGACTTGACAATGATCACATAATGCTGTTGAAAACATTAAGGTCTGAATTTAAATGAATTTTTGTGTGTAAAATCATAATTTGTACTTAGGCCACAAAAAAATAAAATTATGGTTCGATTACCCGACCTTGCCCACGCCATAGGTGCCGACCCTAACCTTTATTATCATAATGACAAAAAATAACATATCTACTGCAGCTCAAAACTATTTTATCTTATTAACCCTTGAAGTGCTGTGCACAACATTTGGTCATTTTAGTGTTCAAATTCCAGCTGATACAGGCTGTTGAAAACATATCCTATGGTAATTTGTTTAAAAGAGCTCCTGCAGGAGCTCTTTTAAACACATCACAGGATACATTTTCAACAGTGCATGGTTGTGACAGTTTTAAGTTCTACAAAAATCAGTCTGGCAGTCTAAGGGTTAAGGAAGCTATTTGTGTAAACTTGTAATACTTCCTGCATTTTCTTGTATTCAATTTAGCCAGCAGTGGAGCCATGTCTTGAAGAATTAGGTCTTTTATGAAATTATCTCTTATTTATGTCTGGGAAAACAGGTTTCTTTATAATCTGTTTCAACAAACTCACATATTTAGAATTAGAATAAATTTAGTATTTCTTACATATAACACAGTTAGGGTAGCCAACGTTTAACAAAATCCTCCTATTATCATGATATAGCCTCAGTGCCTACCTCACCTACAATTGACTGATGGGTTTCATATGAAAATGCCAAAAATGTTGTAAACATTATAAAAGAAAATACATGCAAATGCAATTATTTTTATTAACAGTGTACATTCTAAACCTAAAAAATATTTTCTTTGGAAAAAGCTGTTTTTTAACAATTTGGGTATTTGTAAACCAAATCTTTTGTCCCAGTGACATGGTTTTCAAGGTCATACTCTTCCGACAGCTTTGAGAAATGGGACTATTAAATTTTTCAAAGTTTAAAGGTGAACAATGAAGACACTTCCATTAGTGGTGAAATTAACACTGTTTCCTTCCTCAGCATACACGTCAATGTAAAACAAATCGATTAAAAAAAGTGCTACAATGGATCAATTTAAAAAAAAAGAAATAGTGTTTACTACATAAAATGCTCATCACCTTAGAATGATTTTTGCCCTGTCATTTCAGGTTGTTAAGAAGAAATCAGTAGGAATACAAGTGAGAATGAATTAAGATGTTTTTCAGAAAATTTTGTGAAAATTTTAAATGACTATCCTGACAATCCATGTGCAAAATCAGCACTTCTTTTAGTGTTTGTGCTCACAAGTGATCATACATCCTTCTTTCTTTGGATCGCCGCTAATGGCGCTAAACAATAACTCACTCTTTCTTTGGAAAGTGCACTGATTATAAAGATTTTAGCATTTGTAAACTAAACTCCCAAAAATAAATGCCAAAGTCATTGTAAACTGTGCACTTTCCAATAAAAAAACAAATTTCTGTGGAAAGTGCACAGTTTACAACAATTTTATCATTTGTAAACAAATCTATTGATCCTGTGTTTATTCAGCCATGTGAATAATAGTTCATGTGGTAAAATTATCTAAATAAAAACAGCTTGTTTTGAATTTGAATTTTTTTTAAAGTTTTTATTTGGAAAGTGCACAGTTTACAACAATTTCGCATTTGTAAACCGAACCCATTGACCAAGTGTCTGTTATTCTATAGAGACTACAAACTTATTACTTTCCGAGGGTTTTGTGAAGTGTGGGCCAGTTTGACCATCCCATCTCATCCCCCTCCTGTCTAGACACCCTCATTCGCCTCTCCTCATCGCTGCAGACCTGTCACGAGCTCCATCAGCATTTCTTTGATCTCAAGCCCCTCACCTGACTCGAGTGGTGAGGAAAGTGGAGAGATCTGGACCACACACTCACTGGTCAATACCAACAGCTTTATTTGTCCGTGAAAGTGGAGCACACCCTCTCATAGGGAGTGGGTTGGGGTTTAATGCCATTTTCAACAGTATTTTTGTTTTGTCCCTGCGATAAGTCTGAGAAACCACTTAGTGTTGCTCTTTGTAATCTGTGAGTCTAATGGTGGTACTGATGAACCAAGGGTGATGCTGTAGCACAGTATTTGCAGCTTAACCCTTAAAGTGCTCAGTTAATTACAGCCAGTTTTAAAACCGTGGCCTCCTTGTGCTGTTGAAAACTTATCCTATGATAATTTGTTTAAAAGAGCTCTTGTGGGAGCTCTTTTAAACAAATTATCACAGGATAGGTATTCAACAGGTATTCAACAGCCTGTTTTAGTTGGGAGTTTAAAAACTAAAATGAACAAATGTTGTGCTCAGCACTTTAAGGGTTAACCTCAATGATGAATTGATTTCAGTCGAGATTAAAACTCGGACAAGCTTGTGCTATTGAAAACTGTGGTAACTTGTTTTAAAGAGCTCCTGCTAGATTAGATTTTCAACAGTACAAGGTGGTCATAGTTTTAAGACTGGCTGAAATCAACTCTGCATTTAAGGTTGAACTTCGGACACAGAATGTTGCTAATAGCTCTTAAGGTTAATAAAAAAATTTTAACGAACTGTTAACACATTGTAGAGGCTGACCAAAAATGTATTTTCTCATCACATTAAAACAATGCAGTATTCAACTTATCACTTAGTTTATGCATTTTTAATAGCTCTGTGAAAATTAATCCAACCAAGTGCTGTACAGGCTAACAGTTGTTATTTTATTTTTCTTATCACTTGCCATCCAAACAATGCAGTATTCAACTAGACACAGTTAAACAGCAACAGCTGGCATTTTATTTAGATATTCAGAACAAAGGTTCCCAGTTGTACCATACATGTAAAGATTAGAAACATAGGATATTCAAACAGCTTATTAGCTTTCTGTGTTTGTGGCCTCTATACATAAATACTTCTTTGTTATACTGGTAATATCTAGACATAAATCTGGGAGGTACTTGATCAAATTAAGTAAAGTCTGAATAGATTTCATTCAAACTAAAAACTGTGACCACTTGTTGCTTTGGGAACTAAGATTATTCAAATAAATAACTGCAGGAAAACTTATTGAAATTCGGCTTAAAAAACTAGAAGTAATATTTAAAACCACAATCATTTTGTGAGTTAGTAATTTAGGGTTAGGGTTAGGGTTATGATTTTTAGATTTCAAATTTATTGTAAGTATTTCAAGCATCAATTTTGTTAATTTAAAAGGTAATATGGTCATTATGATCGATGTTTTTTTTTTTTTTAAATTAGTTAGTAGAATAAATATCCACAACAGATAACATACAGCATTCAGAAAATTTTCTGACCTAGTGTGAATCTACATAAACAACATATAAAACTTGAAGGACTCGGGCATCCGTCTTTTGCAAGTCTTATCTTGTCATACTTGTCAGTGTTGAGTTATGAAGCAGCTGCTCTCGTGTCACAAGACTTATGTCATTTCAACACGAGCATGGCTCCGTTTGTTGACACTGTTTGCTTAGAATCACACTTATTTTTGGCGTTGGACTACGGCCATACAACTGTAGTATATATAAGTAGGTGTGCAGTTGGCAGGTAGGGACTACAGCCGTACAACTGTAGTATATATATATAAGTAGGTGTGCAGTTGGCAGGTAGGAGAAACAAGCTTACTTGGTGTCGTACTTGAAAGTTATTAATTCAGAATGGAAGACGGATCAACTAGTTTAGAGGTTGGAAGAACACCTGATCTACCAGATGGTGCTTTAATGTCCAGGTAATGTCCTGTGAAGTGTTCAACTGACAGTCGTACAATTTAAAACTTAGATCGTCTTGTATTTTTGGAAACCTATTCTATGATAATTGGTTTAAAAGAGCTCCTTTTGAAGCTCTTTTAAAGAAATTACCATGGGATAGGTTTTTATTAGCACATTGGGTTAGAATTTGTTTATTAAAATATTTTACTTCTGTAATTGTTAGCCAGCTGAAACAGATTCTATTAATAATTAGGATTTTTAAATGATCTTTGGGTTAAACTTAAAAATAGCTGTTCAATTAATGTTTTTTTTAAAAAAATTGCCGAAAGGAATATGGGAGTGCGTAATATTACCATGTAAGTTTATTATTTATTGGCAAGAAAAATTAACATGGGCAAGAGAAAGATTTACATGGGCAGGGGAAAGATTTACTGACACTGGCACTAACTTGAAGTAAGCATATCAAAACAAAATTCCTCACAAAATCCTGGAACTAATTGGCGCATACTTCACCTCTTTAGTGTACTACATCTGGGACAGGGCCTACTAATGACGCAAGTCTCCTTTTCCTATCATTGGAGTCTCGCCCAAGTATGTACAGGACACAGAAAGGTTACACCAAACAGATTCCAGTAATATCATTACAGGCCTAGCACCTACATGTGACCTTTGAGCATATAAATTGGGCGAAGTCTATCAGCAAACATTCATAATTATATTTAACCTTAAGCCCAATTTTTCTATTTCATTCTGAAACTTCCACCCAAAATAAGCTGTTACAAACCTATCTTGTGGTAATTTAAACAAATTACCACAGGATAGGTTTTTGACAACACAAGGTGGTCACGGTTTTAAAATCTACTAACCCTATTCAGCACTGTAAGGGTTACTGCTGGGTGTTGAGATTGCTTGTGCTGTTAAAATCTAGCCTGGTTTATTTTGTTAGCTCTTTTAAACTTATTACCCTAGAATAGGTTTGTAAATATTTTTATTTATTGGAAAGGTGGAATAGAACTTGTGATTTCACCATTTCTCCATCCCATTTTTCTATTTCAATGATAACATAAACATGTTACAAGGGATGACTGATATTTTCTATTTATAGTAAAACGCAACATAAAAATTTGAATTTTACAAGGACATGTATGTTTCACTGATTTGTTTTAAAATGAAATTGATTCCTGATATTTAAATTTTCTCAAAGAAGATAAACCCATTGATCAAAACTTGACATCAATCTATTTGGACGAAGCTATCGAGGGAAATCAGTTGGATTTCATGCTTTCCGCGGCAGTAATCTAGTTTCACTCCCTCATATTGGCTTTAAAATGATTCTCGATGGCTTGGCAAGTTGTCGTGCTGACGATATTGATCCCTAGGTTTGGATGACATGATTTAGTGACAGCGACAGCAATATTTGTGCAGTGTTGACCCCCGAAGTGCTGAAGTTAATGAAACTGAATATTAAAAAAACCTATCCTGTGGTAATTTGTTGAAAAGAGCTCCTGCAGGAGCTCTTTTCAACAAATTACCACAGAGTAGGTTTTAAGTCGTGAATTTAGATTAGAATTTAAACATTAAAAAGGATAATTGTTTTTAGTACGCTAAGGGTTAAATTAATTATGAGTCATGAATATTTAATATATTTGAAAAATGAAGACAAAAGAGATTTTGTCATTTCTGAAATGATTCTTGCACTCACATGTAAGTTGATACTGTATTTAATAGATGTTAACTTGGGCTTCCTTGGTTATTTCAAGTACTTAATGATTTAATTTAATTAAAAACGTTTATGATGGTGTTTTTCAACGTATAATCTTACCCTTTAACGACATCACATGTCACGACATTAATTTCAGTGTACAAATTCGGCTTTAAAAACCTATCCTGTGGTAAGGGCTCTTTCAAACAAATTACCACAGGACAGGTTTTCAACAGCAGAAGATAATCACAGGTTTAGATATTCCAAATTCAGCACCTTAAGTCATGAACTAGTTTGTTTTAAGACTGCTAAGCTACTCCTGCTTTTACAACTTTTAATATTTTAATATTTAACAAACAAATGCTGTGCATAGCATGCTAAGGATTTTGAAAATTAGCACATAGTAGGTGATCTAACGTAGTGATTTTAACAGTATTTTTTAACAGTATTTCAGATATTTCAGTATTCAGATAAACAACACAAGTTTAAACAACACAAGTTTAACAACACAAGTTTAAACAACACAAGTCTGACAGTTAAACAGTCCAGTCTCAGCAGGCTGTTGAAAGCTTATCGTGTGATAGTTGGAGCTCCTGTTTAAGCTCTTTTGAACATATTGCCACAGAATAAGTTTTCAATCACTGTTCTACTGAGTTTTGTTCACAGCTCCAGGGGTCAAGTATTTACTTCATATCAATGCTGATGTCCGTGACACAACAACAGTCGTGACTGGGACGAGTTCATTACAGGATGATCAGATTCCATCGGTGATACTTATAATCAGATGATCAGGTTTCAATATCCCACCCCGGGTGCTATCTCGCAAAGCCCCTGTAGCACTTAACTACCCAACTGGACCAGTGTCTAAAGTTTACAAATGCCAAAATTATTGTAAACTGTCCACTTTCCAAAGAAAAACTTGTTTTTCTTTAGAAAGTGGACAGTTTCCAATGATTTTGGTATTTGTAAACAAAAGTGACTATCTAAGTATGTAGTGAGACCTCAAACTTAAAAGGGTTTAGTAAAACGGGGCCAGTTCAGTGGTGATGTTGTGATGTTTCATTGGAAAACTCCCATTGTGTTATTAGATCTGGGCAGGGAAGTTGTGAGCGGATCACGCATGGAAATTAATTTGTGGAGTTCAATGCGGAAGATTTTAAGAGTTGAGGACAGATGTGTTCAACTTGGACAGATGTGTTTTACTTGGTGGATTAATATGGGGACATCCCATATCAATGATTAGAAGGATTTACATCTGAAATGTGCACTCGTCCATCTTAGATAAGCTGTATCCTCCTGTGTCCGAGTCTTAAGTATTAACAATGAAGTATGTCAAAATGTAAGTAATAGATTATTTATGCCATTTAGACAGTGACAAACACAACTATATGTTGTAATTAGACATTGACAAACACAACTATATGTTATATTTGGAATATTTACTAGTTCACTTTGCGGGGTTGGGTCAGTGTGGGATTCAAACCCACACCCTCAGGCACCAAATCGCCAGCACTGAGCATCCCAATGCGTTAATCAGCTGGTCCCTGTGTTTTTTACATTTGTTTATTTTTGTGCCCAAAATCACAACCTTAATAGTTTGTTAAAAACCTACAGGAGCACTTTTAAACAAATCACCACAGGATAGGTTTCTAACGCTGCAAGTCAGCAGTCCAGCAGATTATGCCTCTGTGTTGGTTATCAGGTGAACAGTGAATGACAAAATACGTATGTCTTAACGATTACATGTGTTTATTTTTGTGTCCAAATCACATCCTTTGTTGAAAATCTATCATGTCGTAACTTGTTTAAAAGAGCTCCTACAGAAGCTCTTTTAAACAAATCACCACTGAATAGAACTATATGTTATATTTAGGATCACACTATCTGAAATGGATAGGTTTCTAACACTGCAAGGTAGACACAGTTCTAAACTTACTTCAGCACTTTGAGGGTTAAAGAGGTTATCAGATGAACTGTGATTGACAAATCCCAGGTGTGACGTTGATAGACTTCGTGATGAGATATAGCTGCGTGTTGATGAATGACAACTTTTCATATTTATACACACGCGTCTTGACAGCAGATATTGTATGACGACTTAGTGTTGACGTTGTCACAGGGATATATATAGATACCGGGGACTTACCAGCATCTTCAAGGAAATACGTCTGTGTCATGCTTACACAAGGAAGATTTCATTTCAAATTTCAAAATTTCTAAAAATAGCACCTAGAGATTAATATATATTGATATAATTTATAAAATTCTAACGAAAGTTTTGCTCAGAAATCAACAGAGTTAAACTTGATGGGAATTTTTTTTCATTTTTCAAGTAGCTTGTGTTAGTTTTCTTTTTATTGTATCTCGTAGCACAGACAGACTTGTTGCGGACTGTAAGACAGACAACTGATACGAGTAAGACAGTGTTCAGTTTTATCACAGTTAAACCATTCAAGCTGAGTGAATTTCTATATCATTTGGACAATAACAAACACAAAGTATATGTTATGGAATACACTATCTAAAAAAGTAATATTCTATCACATTGCGTGGTTGAGTTCCATGCAGGATTCGAACCCACACCCTTACAAGTGTTGTGTGTACTTATACAGGTGTAACATAGTGCAACCTTCTCTCTGTACTGTGTTACAGGTGTAACATAATGCAACCTTCTCTCTGTACTGTGTTACAGGGGTAACATCATGCAACTTTCTCTCTGTACTGTGTTTATTTCTCTGCAGTATTATAAGTATTTGTTTCTCTGTACACCTGTTGTGTGCAGTATGATACTGTACTGTTAACC
>JAULCD010260764.1:0-16142 GCA_032361085.1 Calliostoma canaliculatum
GCTACTAGTAGGGCAGGGCATGCTCACTTTTCGCGAACACCAGATGCAATCAATTAGTTTCAGTGGTTCATACACATAGCTTCTATATTTATATTGCCAAAATGTCCAATAGAATCTGTCTTCACAGACAACGATTTTGATTATTCTCTGGAGTTAATTTTTATATTTCCATTGTATTATATTGTCATTGTTTTTATTATTTTTTTATTTTTGAGGGGGAGGTCTAGACCTCGAAGGATCCCTTACTTCACTAAATGCAATATGCCTACGCATTAGCTGATGATAGTGTAATTGATGTTCAGTTGTGCTCCAATAGCCCATAATGACATACCAGTCATGTGCATGCAAATAATTTACCATCTTTGGTTCAGAGGTGCTAAACGCTTGGGCATTTCATTGGTTGGTCACAATACATTTTAATTAGCCCTAAAACCAAATTTTAGCTGTGTCTGCCAGGACTGCATTTTAACAAACCAACTGCCAGAACAAGCATGGACGTGCCTTATATTTGTGATTTTATGCTTACAGATGTTTTTAAATCGCTTTAAAATATGTTGTACGATATTTTTGATGAGGTGTATATGTATATTACTTATCATGACATACAATAGGTGTTGAGTTGCTTGAAGTTAATATCAACAATCTGTTATGCATTGGAATAACTAAAGTACATTGTTTGCTGTTTGCCGTTTTTTTTATCAACTTAACCACTAACTGACTTCACTGTTCTATCTCATTCAACAACCCCTCCATTTCCTGCATTCCCTGTTTAACCAAGTGTGCGCAGTACAAGCGTGCTTACTGCACACAAATTGTTGCATGTCCACGAATGTTCACCAAAGAATCGCTTCTCTAGCTTCAATTATATGTGTTGAATCGACACAAGTCAGTGTATATTGATGGATTGACTTCTGAATTGCAGTTCGATGTTCCTCAAGGGTCTTTGCTTGGACCAATTTTTTTCACCCTGTATACATTCACTCTCAGTGACATTGATCGGTGACAAGATCATATAATATGTGCTTTCATTTATACGATATTCAGCTGTATCCGTCCTTCAAGCCCAATGATGAAGTATCAACCACTGATGCATTGGACAGGATCATACGGTGTACTGATAAAATAAAGAATTGGATGACCAGGAACAGTCTCAAACTTGACGAAGTCTGAACAACTTATTATTACATTCACGTTGAAGATGGCAAAACTCTCACTTCCCACTTTGCAAATCTCGTCCAGTATCATAGAACCAAGTTTGGATGAACGCTACCTTGGTGTTATCTTTGAGTCTACCCTAAACTGTTAATCCATGTCAACAAGGTCTGCAAGCGTGCCTACATGAACATCAGGAACATCCGTTAATAAATAGAAAAAAAAACTACATCTATGCTGGTACAAGCCTATGTCATCTCTCATCTTGACTAATGTAACTCTATCCTTCTCAGTCTTCTAAAACACTTAATTTTCAAACTCCAAAAAGTACAAAACTCTGCTGCCAGACTCGTGAAGAGGATAAGAAAATCGGGCCACAGCTCTCCGACTTTAAATAAGGGGCTGCCAGACTCGTGAAGAGGATCAGAAAATCGGGCCACAGCTCTCCGACTTTAAAAAAGGGGGGAGGTAGAGTATACCATGAATATTTTTGTTGTCAGATGCACAATCATTGCACAACAATAGTGTGTCACTGACATTACAAAGGGGAATTATGTGCTGAGTTTTATCTATCTTGAGGTTTCATTTCCACTGTCTGATGTATTCAATTTAAGAATGTAAACTTTTCTTCCAAGTTCAACTCCTGCTTGTAGTTATTTATACTGTTGATATAGAGAAGACTTCACAAGTTAAAGGAACGACGATAATTTCTATATGTTTGTTTTAAATTTCTGGTTTAAACATCTATTTAATTTGTATTATTGTACATTTTTAACTCTCGACAAGTTAAAACATTTATACAAATACAACACTTATATTTTGAGAAGGTTTTCGAAATATGCATTTCTTGCTTTTAAGAACAAGAATAGTTATTATTATTATTATTATATTTAGTGTTGTTTGTTTGTTTATGTTTTATTTTATTGTTGAAGGTTTATTTTTATTCTGACGTTTCATTAAAAACATTTTCTTTACAAAATATATATCTTGTTTATTTTTCCTAATTTCAATGGCTCATAAATTTGACGATAATTAACGAAGAGAGATCACAGCAGCTGCAGTCAGAAATGGTACTTCTTCACATTTGTGTAGTTTCTCCCTTTAACTGTTAAACTGAGGATAAGTACACTTTCTAAAAACTTTACATTCCATTTGTTTGTATTCAATCTAAGTTTATAAAGCACGTTGAGATCGAATGTATCTTGTGTTTAGTCATAAGATTTGGTTTACAAATGCCAACATGGTTGTAAACAATGCACTTTCCGAGCAAAAACACTTCCCACACTGTTCAAATGAAAATAACAAACAAGTAACCAGGTCAGTTTGTGATGCGAATATTAACCCTTACCGTGCAGCTCACTGAACTATCTGGGTTGACCCGGATATTTCAGTGAGCCGCATGGACATACAGGTGGTTATATTGTCTGAGGACAAGCAACTCAGTATAACTTCTCTAAAACTTTGCCGCACGATAAGGGCTAAGTATCTTGACTGTGTCATTGTATTAACTGAAAGCAAACTTAAGATTTCAGTCAAAATAAACACTGCATGATTACAAGCCAGAAATAAACCACAACAATGAAACTGTGAGCTGAGGTAAATAATTAAAACTACACGTTATGAGGTAAATAATTAAAACTACACGTTATGTATGTTGTTGATCTTGCATTTATTTAGAATGTTCCTCCACGACCTTGGTTTACCTGTGCAGGTGTCACCCTCTGTTTGTTGTTCGCCCTCTTTGTCAACATCTGACATAAATCAGTTAACAATCAAAGGGAGCTCACTCTGTCATATTTAGATTATTAAACATTATTTGTTTTTGTATTATTCTGATTAAAACCAATTGTTTTGTTGCGTTACTCTATATAGAGCAGTGAATCACCATGGAAAGTTATACTTTTAATGAGAGGGTGTTTGTGTCTTTTTCAACATTTATCAAAATTCAAATAATTTCCACCCACTACTTTTCCCCCAAATAAACAAATAATATTATAGAAACATAATATATGTCTGAACTTAAAACTTGAAATTTCAGTCAAAATAGAAACCTTATGATTACAAACTACAAATAAACAACAGCAATGGAATTGTGACCTGGAGTAATCAATTAAAACTACATATTATGTAGCCAGTTGATCGACGATCTGGGTTTACCTATGCAGGTGTCACGCTCTGAATTTCACTATCCTGGAATGCCTATTATATTCAAATAATCGACAACATCTATTTAATCATTATTATTGTACATTTTTAATTCTTGACAAGTTAAAACATTTATACAAATGCAACAAAAATGTTTTGAGAAGGTTTTCAAAATATGTATTTCTTGCTTTCAAGAAAAAGAATAGTTCAGGACTTCTTAAATGACAACTTCTAGTTTGTTCGTAAGTTTGTTGCTTTATCAGGAGCAAGCATATGCCCCTAAACGTCGTGAAATTATGAACAAAGTAAAAGTTGACACCCAAAAAATCGTGAACTATGTACCATCTCTTCTAATGTCACAATAATAAAAGAAAGGTAATGGTTTTTTTAAGTTTTATGGAGTGTGGTGTATTATCAAGGGTCTTTGAAATGTATTAAGAGGCGACTCCTCACTGTAGGTAACACTGTAATAATGCTGCTGTTGTGTGTGTGTGTGACTAGAGTCTATCTAATATTCAGCACTCTATCTCCAAACTTGCTGCATCCTGTATAATGGGCCAGGAACCCAAATAAAAAATATATTCAATCAAACAAGGAACATAAACAAAAGCAATCACAACCTTTAACTGTTTTTTTATATTCAATTTCTAATATTGTTCCTTGGTAGTGTGTTTCTTATCATGTTTAGCTATGTCACCCATAATATTTAATTAGACCACCCATTTAATCAAAACTTGATTAGTGTAAAAGTGTACATAATTTAAAGAACAAAAGCATTATGCATTACCAGGTTTAAAAATAAAGATACTTACTGACATGAAACCAACATTTGTTTTTGATAACAGACATGTACAAAATTGAGACAAAATTATGTACGTGATATATCTGCTTGAAATTGACAACATCAAGTGGATATGCATACTGTTATTGACATAATAGCCTGAAGTAAAACCAAAGTGTTTTGTGCGAAGTTTCGAGTGTGGAACACTATTCCAATAGGTAACTTCTTGGTCAGTATTACTGCAGATAAATTTCTAAAAGGGAAACATTAAACACTCGAGAAGATGTTATACCACTTTACAGCCAATAGCTTGATCCATGAGCATTAATCACTTGATTGACTCTCTTCTATATACTACGAATCAGGCCTGCTGGGGGGCATGTTGCCGCTCCTGGTATGCATTGCTGCATTTAACCCTGCTGTTTTACTTAAATATTTGGACATGAATAGATTAAAAGTGTATGCTCTGATAACTATACTTAGAACAATAAGTTAAACAGCGCCAAGTTTGAATTGGTAAAGCTTATTTTCGAGAAATAGTTTTGATTTAAAATGTGTATTTATTCTAAAATTAATAGTCAATAGTAAAGTTGCTTCTGATTTTTGTAAAAAATTCGTTGTGTAAATGTTATATAACAATGTGTTTAATACATTTTGTCAATTCAGGAACTATATTTTGTCAATTCAGTAAAACGTACGCTTTAAATTATGAATAAAAAGAACCCCAAACACAAACATAAAAAAACAACATTTGTGACATTAATTAATATTTTAAACCTACAAACTACAAGTATAGTTCGTCTTACATTCATCTATAAGTTTCTTCCCCATTCTCAGATCTACCTGTGCAGGTGTCTGACCCCGTTTGTTTTCCTCCCTTCCCGTAAATACTCCTAGTGAAAGAAGGTATTTCACCATGTCACCATGCCCATATGTACATGCCAAATGAAGCACCGTACTACCACTGTCATCAACAGCTTTCAAGTTGCAGTGTTTAGATACAAGGATATTCACAATTTGTCTTCTGTTTTTTAATACAGCAGTCATCATTGGGGTCCTTTCATTTGCACCTTTACTCTCTATGTCGATCACATTTAAAGAGAGGATGTACTTCAAAATGGTGAGGCGCTTTACCATGTTGAAACAACTTTGTGTACAAAGCAAATGAAGGATTGTTTCACCATTAGCATTCACTGCTGTCATGTTGCAGTGTTTTGAAACAAGGAGCTCAACAATTGATTTATGATCATTTAATGCAGCAGTCATTACCGGAGTCTTTCCATGTTTGTCTTTACTATCTATGTCAATCACATTTAAAGAGAGGATGTAGTTCAAAATGGCGATGCGCTTTACCATGTTCGAACTAATGGTTTTACACAGCAGTTGAAGGATTGTTTCACCAAAAGCATTCACTGCTGTCATGTTACAGTGTTTTGAAACAAGGAGCTCAACAATTGATTTACGGTCAAGTAATGCAGCAATCATTACCGAGGTCTTTCCATATTTATTTTTACTATCTATGTCAATCACATTAAGAGAGAGGATGCGCTTTACTATGTTGATGTATCCCTTCAGGCAAGCAATGTGAAGTATATTGTAATTTGTACGATCAAGCAGCGACAGATCACATCCTTGCTTAACAAGATAGTTGAACACGTTCAGCTGTCTAAGTGATACTGCTATCATCACTGGGGTTCTGTCCAAATGTCCTCGACTGTTAATGTTCTCCACTCCCTGGGACAGGATGTACTTGACCACTTCAAGCCTCCCCTTCCCACAGGCCTCGTGTAAATTGATGCCATAGTTCCGCTGCACTAGCTCGGACTCTGAAATAAGAGTAATTTGGGTTTTTTGTTTATTTCAGAGTAATGTTAAAATTATTACTGATGTGAAATATTGTTTTCCTATCTCGTTTTAACACACGCTACACTCTTATTGAAATAATTAGTTTCAGCCAATATTTTAACTCTTGGCGTGATTCTGCTTTACTAAAGGTTTGCCCAATGGTGAAGTGGTGAAGCATTCCTGAAGTTATTTTTGTCAGGAACAGCAGACGTTGAAATCCAGGTAGCATATCAACAAACAAAATCATGTCCTGTAAATTGTCAAAGGAAACATTTATGAAATATACCTGTCCAATTTTTATATGGATCAGATAATGTTTGGTGAAAATATACAATCAAGATTACGCCCGGTATTGTGTAAAGAATACATTGTAACAAATAACTATCACCAGTAACATAAATCTATTGGCACTTGCATTTCATGGCAGTAGATGAACGTGCTTTCTCATGTTAGTTGCATAAAACCACCACATTGTCAGCATGCAATATTATTGTGTGAAATTACGATAAAAGTTCACAAGAGGCATTAATAATATCACTTAATTACAGAGAAATTAGGCAGATGTATTGGAATGTTTGAAGTTAACTTTGTCATCACAACACTACACGGCTAACACACTTCATATCAACAAAATTATGGTAAATATGGAACTGGCATCAAACATTTGGTACATCTGCACATGGCGGCGATCATCAAAGGTCGACTACTCAGTCGCAAGATTACTTGATCACTGATCGGGAGCAATCAGACCATTTGGTTACAGCCTCTACCAATGTAACGACCCTATAAACACTGATCAGGAGAAATCAGAACCTTTGGTTACAGCCTTTACTAATGTAACGTCCCTATAAACACTGATCAGGATCAATCAGACCCTTTGCTTACAACATCTACCAATGTAACGACCCTATAAACACTGATCAGGATCAATCAGACCCTGTGGTTACAGCATTTACCAATGTAACGACCCTATAAACATTGATCAGGAGCAATCAGACCCTTTGGTTACAGCCTTTACTAATGTAACGTCCCTAAAAACACTGATCAGGATCAATCAGACCCTTTGGTTACAACATTTACCAATGTAACGACCCTATAAACACTGATCAGGAGCAACCAGAACCCTTGGTTACAGTCTCTACCAATGTAACGACCCTATAAACACTGACAAGTAGCAATGAGACCATTTGGTTACAGCCTCTACCAATATAACGACCCTATAAAAACGGATCAGGAGCAACCAGACCCTTTGGTTTCAGCCTCTACCAATGTAACGACCCTATAAAACACTGATCAGGAGCAATCAGACCTATGTGGTTACAACCTCTCCCAATGTAACGACCCTATAAACACTGCAATTAAACAAATAAACCCATACAAATGCAATCGTCTTCATATTATACTAACTTACTATACTAACCTCCTTGAGGCATTATTTACATCTCACCGATGAGGGCATGTGTCAATATATCACTGGCTGTACTAAACTCATTGAGGGCATGTGTCAATATCTCACTGACTGTACTGAACTCCATGAGGACATGTGTTAACATATCACTGACTATACTGAACTCCATAAGGGCATGTGTTAACATATTTCTGAATGTACTGAACTTCATGAGGGCCTGTGTTAACATCTCACTGTCTGTATTAAACTCAATGAAGGCATGTGTTAACATGTTACTGACTGTACTGAACTCAATGAAGGCATGTGTTAACATCTCACTGTCTGTACTGAATTCAATAAGGGCATATGTTAACATCTCACTGACTGTACTAAACTCCATTTGGCAAGTGTTAACATCTCACTGACTGTACTAAACTCCATTTGGCAAGTGTTAACATCTTACTTACTGTACTGAATTCCACGAGGGCATAGGTTAACATCTTACTGACTGTACTGAACTCCATGAGGCATGTGTTAGCACCTCACTGACTGTACTAAACTCCACAAGGGAAGTGTTAACATCTCACTGATTGTACTAAAGTCCATTTGGCAAGTGTTAACATCTCACTGACTGTACGGAATTCCACGAGGGCATGTGTTAACATCTTACTGACTGTACTGAACTCCATGAGGCATGCGTTAGCACCTCACTGACTGTACTAAACTCCATGAGGCATGTGTTAGCATCTCACTAATTGTACTAAAGTCCATTTGGCAAGTGTTAACATTTCACTGACTGTACTGAACTCCATGAGGCGAGTGTTAACATCTTACTGTCTGTACTGAACTCCATGAGGCGAGTGTTAACATATTACTGACTGTACTGAACTCCATGAGGCGAGTGTTATCATTTTACTGACTGTACTGAACTCCATGAGGCGAGTGTTCACATCTTACTGACTGTACTGAACTCCATGAGGCGAGTGTTAACATCTTACTGACTGTACGTACATCACAGATTCGTCTCAAGATCACGTGACTTGGACACTAAATGACTGGGTACCCCTTCATTTTTTACTGGTGATTTTTGGTTATTTTATACTTTTCGGACAGATAGTATTAGGATGAGAAGAAGAGTGCAGGGGTTTACGATGCTAAACGATCACTGTAGGGGTTAAAAAATTATAGTATAGGGAGGATTCAATGAAAATAGAATGCATGTTATAGGGAAAAGCCTGTTAACTATGGTCTAGGGAGGATCATATGAAAATAGAAGACCTGATATGCATGTTATGGGGAAAAACGCATGGCCAGAGTTGGTTACAGGAAAGAGATTTATAACGTGAGGATCCGGCGAGGGCAGGATAGCACGGTTATTGAAGATCATAGATAGACCATTCACCCTGGGGCATTGATGTGTTTAAAAACGGCATGCATTGACTACAAATTTACTTCCACACTATTACCCTTGGTTCGCATGAACCACATCAAGCTAGCATTATTCACCACAACAAAAAATAACAAAGTATTATGCGAGGAACGTTCCCTGTCAAATAAACGTGTTCCTGTGAGATAACTGAAATACTTTTGAAAAACCTGTTGCCCTCAAACCACTCATTGCTATTTGTGGAAGCAAGAACATTTTTAATAAAACATATTTACTATAAGAACACACAGTTGTTTACATCAAACAACAAACCCATCAGTATAGCATGAACACCGCGACCACTAAGTACATGCTAACCTATTGTTTGATACAGTGAACATGAGTGAAATATGTATACAACCTGCAGGTGAACCTTGACTGTGTCCAGTTGAATGCCGCTGCTTGTCAGTAACTCCTTCCGTTGTTCTCTGCAGCAGTTCAGTAACTTCAGAAACGTTCATACTTTCAGTAACTTGTCCACATGTCTCCTTTACATCGACTGTAACCAGTTCTTTTGTTCTGGATTCTATTCTCCGAAAGCACTTTTCCTCTGCAAGTGTTGTATTCGGATTCCAGAGATCACATGTAAGATATTTCTCGTCAAAGACAGGTGAATCGCACTGTTCAAGATTTTTACAGATTTGCTCACACATCGTTGGGCCAAACGGTCCAACATATCTGTGTCCATAAGTAGTTCCTACCTGGCAAATGCAGAAAAACATAATTGTAAGCACATAGCGCATGTCTATTGTCTGTAGCTCCATGTTGTATGTGTCTTCCTGTTTGTCGGAGTTATATTATAGTTATAAAAATATTCCTCTGGAATATGCACGCTTTGTGTTTAAACTGCCTTCCTTGTAGACCTATCATTAACCCGTTTATTCTGACAGACGTTAACCAAAAATATAGTTGGGAGCGTTTTGATCGATATTAAAACAATGCACATAAACAAACAGCACCCTGAACAGGTTAAAATTATATAAGGCACAACATCTCTGCTGACGACATCCGGCAATTAACCATTAGTGCTGAACAGTGTTTACTAGATTTTTAAACTGTGACCACCTTGTGCTTTTAAATACATTTCCTGTGGTAATTTGTTGAAAAGAGCTCCCTGGAGAAGCTCTTTTCTAGAAATTAGCATAGGATAGGTTTATAACAGCTTATTTTAGGTCGAATTTTGACAATAAACAGAAAACAATTGGGCTAAGCACGTTAAGGGCTGACATCAGGAGAGAAGTGGGTTGGGATTTATCGCCGTTGTCAACATCTCACAGCGGTCAGTGTGGCTTCATGTGAATTTTGGTAATGGAGGGGATGGGAGAGAGAGGGGCGGGGTCGGATTTTTGTGACGCAGTTATGTATTAATGCATCTCCCACATGCTTGTCACATTTCAATGGCCTTCCAAAGATTGGTTTATTTCATGACCCTCCCCGCAAGTGTGTCCTATTTTTTATGATCCTCCCCTGAATTCCACCGAATTGAAAACATGTGTTTCAATCAGGTAAAAAACTATTTTTTTATTGTTTTAACTTTCATATTTTAGTGCATCTTTATGATCGGCTAAAAATAAATAGACAAATGGCTAGAAGTAAGTGGTCAGGGGGTGAATTTAAGTTGTAAAGTGACTACATTTGAGTGATAAAGTGGATGAGTGTAAATGGGAAAGTGACCCAATTTGAGTGGTCAATGGCTTCATTTTAGTCAAGTGTTTACATTTCAGTGGTAAAGTGGTTACGTTTTAGTGGTCGCGTGTCCAGTTTAAGTGATCAAGTGGCTGAGTGTAAATAGAAAGTGACCGAATTTGAGTAGTCAAGTGGCTTCATTTTCGTCAAGTGTTCACATTTCAGTGGTCAAGAGGCTAAGTTTTAGTGGTCACGTGACCAGTTTGAGAGATGAAGTGGCTAAGTGTAAAAAGAAAAGTGACCAAGGGACTACGTTTGACTGGTCAAGTGTCCAGTTTGAGTGATCAAGTGTCCAGTTTGAGTGGTCAAGTGGCCAGTTCATTTGGTCAAGTGTTCACATTTTAGTAGTCATGTGGCTAAGTTTGAATGTTCTAGTGGGTGCATTATGTGCCGTGTTTAAACCTAGTTATTTTATGTTTGTGTATTATGTTGAATAAAACAAGGCCTTCATAAATCAGTCGTTTGTGCTACATCATCGACAATTTCACGTTGTTTCCACAAGCTGAGTACTGTAGTTAAAGGGATTTCTCCTGACAAATGTTAACAAATCAATAAATTGATCTGAAAACAGAATGCGTGTTCAGCTGACATTTTAATGTTAGCGACAAAACAATTCACAGAATAATGGTCTACCAAATGACAAATATTATAAATACTTATCAGGTGTCCAGACAATCATTTAAAAGTATTTGAACAAAATGTATTATACCATTTGAAATATGTAGTCAGTGTTTGTTGAACATTTGATAAAATATCCCTTTTACTTCTTGTGAAGGTTCTTTCTCTTGAGTCTATAATAATTTGACATGCTGATTATCTGTAAAAAAGGTGCAGTTAGAATAGTGTTAAAAACGTATGTCAAGGGCAAATGGGGAGGTGTTGTCTGTGGTGGTTGTTTTTATCTAGGAAGTTTCAATTTTATGCTGAACTTCCACCTCTATTCCAAGCTCAACTACTTGACTACTCAAAATTGCGTCAAATGACCACTTAAATTTAGCCACTTGCCAAACAAAAAATCTTAATCCCTTAAATGTTGTCAACTGAACACTCAAAATCAGCCAAAAACCAGTCAAATTCAGCCCCCTGGACGTTATGACGTCTTTGTGAAACGGGGTCCAGAACAATGAAAAACCAGCTTGTCATGCTAATTCATGCACATAACCACTTAACCACTCAGATTTAACCACTCAAATTCACTCACTTGACCACTTAAATTTTAACCTTTTGACCATACATAATTAAGCTGCTTTACCACTTAAAAGATACAATATAGCAACTAGACCAGTGAAATTGAAACCACTTCATAGCATATTTTTTTCCTAAAATTATATTGACCTTTATGCAGTTTTGCAAATGGGGCCATTTCAGTAGAGAATCTCCCATCGTCTCTTTCTATGAGACCAGAGAACAAGGTGATTAGCGATTTTTGCCCAGTATTTTACTGTAAATCATGAAATAAACGGGACATAAAATTAATGCGACATGAATTAAATCCAACTGTACAAAGAAAAATAACGTTTAAATCGTGACCCCTCTGGGCTGTTGAAAACTTATCCTGTGATAATTTGTTTAACAGAGATCCTACAGAAGCTCTTAAACATATTACAGGGTATGTTTTAACAGCCTGGTGCAATTGGAATTTGAAAACTAATATGAGCAAATATTGTGCTCAGGGTTTATGAAGTTATAGATCCAGACAAAAATGAGACATAAAATTCATTCGAGCTAAATTATAATGTTTTTTTTGTGATAATGTCATGCTCGCTTTAATTTTATGATTTACAGTATTCCCAAAAACCTAATCATGGTATAAAACAACACTTCCTTCCATACAGTTACGTGAATCTCCTTGGTTTTAAATGGGTTAACTCTGGAAATAAGAAAAGACAAAATTACAAACACAAACAAGTAAAATAATCCCCCTTGCATGCAGTTAAATGCAGATTTACATTTTAAAAAGTTGTTAATTGTTGTTTGTCTGCAACATGAAAACTGTTATCTGATGCATTTATTATTTTCTGTTCTGTTTTGTTACTATATTGGAAACATATATCAATCTGAAATGAAATAACGTACATGAAGCCATACATATAATATGAACTGCTTTCAAAATACGAGATAAAGACAATTTAAAAAATGAATAATAACAAAAAAGTAAACATAATGCTTATTAAACACTGAGACACTAGATCCCGTTAACAAATATCAAACTCGCGGTAAACTGTGCAATGCTTATAGAAAGTTGACAAGAGATTTGACAACTGAAAACTGAAGATTTTAGCTAGTAAAGGATACCTGACTAAAACAAACAACGGTGTCACAAAAGTTTCTAGCATTAATCGGTCTCTTATCCTGCATAGAGGATTTCACGTCGATTTCACATGAACAATGCAATAATTAAAGCGACTTCTTCTGTCAAATGTAAACAAATCACAGGGGTCCAGCCAACAAATTTTACAATCACAGTCACACAAATCTCAAGTAAATGGGTAATCAGCATTTCCAAAACATAATCAGCATAACTCAAAACTGTTACTACATTGTGATGCTGAATACCTTTCCTGTTCACGATTTTACATGATGTTAGTTGTAAACAAATCACAGGGGTTCAGACAACAGATTTTACAATCACAGTCACACAAATCCCAAGTAAATAGGTAATTAGCATTCTAAGTAGAATTACAGTTCGCTTTTTGTAGGACCTGGTAACAAATTACAAAAGAGGGGTTAAAACATGAAGAATGAGCAACTCAGTAAATCGTTTTCACTGATAACAAGAACTGAACGAAAATAATGAAAACACATCCCCAGTCAACTAAGAATACCTTAACCCTTATAATGCTGAACTAGGGTGAGTATAACTCAAAACTGTTACCACATTGTGCTGTTGAACACCTTTCCTGTAAAAATGTGGGTGCGGGATCCAAATTCTTACAGGAAAGGTTTTCAATAGCCTTTTTAGGCTTGAGTTTGGTAATTTAAATTTTCGAGTGTTGGGTTCAGCACTTTAAGGGTTAATACTAATTTCACGTTAAGAGCAACACTTTAATAATGAAAATCACTTCAACTGATTTGAACGAGGGTATTAACTTACGCTCTAATTTGCTACGCAGCGATGACTGATACACCATTAATTACATGACCTAATTAAACACTAAGTTAAGATATGAGTGTCAACAAAACTTAATATAAGGATTAATACAGAACCAGAAGAGATACTAAGTCAATTCAGTCGTTAATCCGATACCCTCGTTAATCCGACATACATGTTGGAAATCATTTACTCATTCTCTGTCAATCTAACCCCCGTTTATCCGACACCCCAGTGAAAGTTTACAACAACTGTCACATCAAGAAATTATAACTGTCAGCCAGGGAAGAATACCTAACTAAAACCATGAATATACAGCAGCCATCATATGTTGATTGATGTCTTGCACTACATCCAGAATTCCACTATGACTCCACGGGTTAGGTATGTAAGTAAAAGCAACTATTCCGTTCGAAAGAAAAACAAATCGATAGAATTATCCGAGTATTAAAATGACGGCATAATCGGTCGGTATTAGCATCATAACGTTTCACAGAATACAGTTTTTACTGAAACATACATTCGGGCCCTATTCTTTAAAGCGATCTTAAGCTAAGTTGATCTTAAGTGATTTTTCAAACAGTTGCCTTTGAAATGGCTTCTTCTAATAGGCTTACAACTGTTGTAGCGCAGAAATCGATTTGGAACCGGTGATATTCGGCACCAGTCTCAACGCGATTTTAGCACTGTGACAGTTCTAAGCAATTTATAGTGTTTACGATCAACTTGGCTTAAGATCGAGTTGTAAAACAGGGCCAAGTACGTTATTTAAAGACCATGCATTGTATTGCCTTAAAAGGCAATTTTAATGTTCATCAGCAAAACACTCATGTTAAAGTTCGTATTTCTTTTTTAAGAGAGACGAATAGTGTGATTTGCAGATAACCAGAAAAAACGGTAAAGTTAGGAAAATTACCCGACATCCAGTGCAGCCTATGCACGACTAAAATTGAACATCTTGACCACTGACAGCCAAGCTACCTGACCACTCATACTTTATCACTTGGGCACTCCAAATCAGCCACTTAAACATTTAATTTTTACCACTTGGTCGCTCAAACATTATACACAATTAAGGTTAATTGTCCACCCGATTCTTATTTGATTAAAAACTCAAAATTTGGCGATTTGACCACTCAGAGTAACCACTTGACCACTAAAATGATTCACTTAACCACTCACATTAACCCCTTGACCACTTTCAGGCATTTTTCCAATAAAACGTGTGTCGTCTGACCATTTAAATTCAACTACTCACGACTGACCACTAACCAAACTGAACAATTGACTGCTCAAATTTATTTCCTTGACTACTCAATATCTAGTCATTTGACAACAAATCGTCAAATGTAAAAAAACCCAGTTTTTTTTGACAACACATATTCAACTAATTGACCTCTTAAATTTCAGCCACTTAACTGCTAATATTTAACGACTTGACCCCTCAAATTAAATCTCTTAATAACGCAAATCAAACATTTGACAATTGCAACTTACATTATTGACCACTCAAATTAAACCCCTCTGCCATTCAAAATTTAAACACTTGACTATGCAAATTAAACCAGTTGACCACGCAAATTCAGTCCCTTGACCACCCAAATTTAGCAACTTAACCAATCAAATGTAACGTCATAACCACTTATATTAATCCACATAACCTATTGAAATTCAGCCACTTGACTATGTATATTAACTCATTGACCACTCAAACTAAGCCCCTAAACTACTAAAATCTCAAGCACTTGACCCCTCAAATTAACTAACTTGACCACTCTAAGTTTAACCACTTGACCAATCGAAATCAACGACTTGACCAATCAAAATTTATCACTTGACCTCTTACAATTCAGCCACTATATCACTCAAATTAGCTAGCATATTTTTCAGTCTCGCTAAAAGATACCTAATTCTGCTTTTTGAGTTTTCAAAATGTATTGACGAAAAGCTCAACTACAGAAAATGATTCACTGATAGTAAATATCAACTTGAAATTATTTATTGCGATTTCACAGATATGCGTTCTTCTAGTAAATACAGACATATACGTCAGCTGTGTCGGAAATTTTTACTAGGTCACCGAAACCGGGTTACAATGTTGTGACACTGTGACCTGTGACCTGTGGAATGAAACACATGTTGTATAGGGCAACGCTTACAAAGATTTGTTCCTAAAATATATATTTACATAATTCAAGATTTCTTGGATATCAACTTCTGGTTTGTTTGTAAGTTCACGACGTTTCGGGCGTATGCTTGCTCCTTCATCATATTTACAAACGATTTTTGAGTTTTTAACGTTTGAAGAAAACCTCAAATGCAGAAGGGATCCACAGAATTGAACAAATTAACCATTAATTGTTTACGATGATTTTGCTAACCTATTTTCTTCTATTCAATACAAAATATACGTTTATTTCCATCTGGGAATTGTACTTGGTCACCGAGACTGGGTTATAGTGTTGTCACACTGGACCTGTCAAATAAAAGAAAATGTTGTAAAGTGCACAATTTACTAAGTTAATAAGTATAAAGATGTTAGAAATATATATTCACAATTGCCAAAATTACAATAAATCTTGAAAGGGATAAATTGCCAGGTTCTATGTCAGTGTTATTGATTTTTACT
>JAULCD010260765.1:0-10221 GCA_032361085.1 Calliostoma canaliculatum
TTACAAATGCAAAAAATCGTTGTAAACTGTGCACTTTCCAAAGAAAACTTGTTTTTCTTTGGAAAGTGCACAGTTTACTACGATTTTTTTGCATTTGTAGACCAAATCCATTAACCCTGTGGCATGGTTCACGACGTCGTAACGTTATGACGTCTTCGTGAAACGGGGGCCTGATCCATTAGTATCTTTCACAAACAATTTGGTGTCACAAACATACATTTTAAATGTTAAGAATTTTAGTTCTAACTGTGGTTTCCGAACACTAGGGAACTTATAATATCATTTTATCTGGATACAAAAGGATTGACTTTGCCTTGTCCTACGTTTGTACTGCAATTGTTGTATATAATTTATTACTAACGTGTATTCTCTTTGGTATACTTTTGTCGGTGTGTGACTATTTATGTGGGTTGAATTACAAATCAGACAGACAGGGAATGTAAACAACTTTCTCTTTTGTGACAGGTAACGAGGTTTAATTTTGTTCGAAATACTCGACATGACAGTCCTTTACGCGAGTTATAATGAAATATCTGTTTTTAACCAATTTAAATGGCGTCATTTTGCGCATCGAAGGAATTTGTGTCTGGCAAAACACAAAAGACTGATACAATATATTAAACATAGACCAACTGTACCAAATCTGGCACAGGTAAATCGATCAAAACGCCTTTTGTTTCTTATTGTACTGTATGTAAAATGTAGGGCTTAAATATGTTCAAAGAATTGTTATTCAGCAACCAATCTGAGTACACAAATAGTAACTCTGTTCAACTGCAAACAACTTGGTATTGACTACAACTCTTGTTACTGGAGCAATCCAAAAACAAAGTAAAACAAATATTTTTTGTTGCATTTCAAACTTCTCGTATCCAGTGGGTGAATGGAGATAGTTTACTGCAAATAATAAAAACAAAATAATGTAAACCGGCACTGTTCACAGACAAACTCGTTTTGCTTTGGTAGATTTACAATTTACAATGATTTTGTTATTTTAAACACACACTTTTTGTCCAGTCATCTTTTCACACCAGGTGGTTTTGACACCAAATGTAATCAAATCTGCAAATGTTCTTTCCTTCAATATGTTTTGAATTTAAAATTATTTTAAACTTAAAACTTTATCAAACACTCTTTTGTTTTAACGTCACTACACAGAACTATTTTAAATAACTCCCCTGTTCAACACTTAAAATATTAAGTTATATTTTATGTAACCGTCAGCAGATTTTGTCTAATGTTAGCAGCTACAACATTGAGAAATAAAAAGAATAATCGTCTCTATGCTACAAGAAGGTGTTGCAATATAATATAACACTTTCATATCAATGCAGGTTTAATAGGTATACACGCTTTATCTAACAAAAACTATACATATCAACGCCAGGGATAATCTAAATTCCCTATCTGTCAGGGCGGTTTCCATTTGACATTTGGCATTAGAAATATAAAAGTTGTATGGATAGATCACCAGAATATTCAGTGATGGCATCTTGCGTTCGGAAAGAGAGAGCATTCCCTGCCCTACTAGTAGCCCCCGTCATATATTAAGTTGTTTTTTACTTAATATTTAAAAAATGATGAGGTGTTATCTTTAAATTTCACCTCATGATGATAACAACTTCCACGAACTAAGTGTTATTTCTGGTTTTAATGTTTTTGTTCAAACGCATCACATCATTTTGTTCCTGGATTACTTACCCGGAAATATGTTAGTAAAATGTGTCTTATGACTACTTTGTGAGAGTACTTTACCGATTGTTTATTTATGTACACAGATAGTCTTGTGACTTGACATTCAACATCCAACATAATGGTAATTAGCAATGAATAAAATCAAATACTGAAATTCCCAATGGTGCACGTATTGCTGTCAAACTAAGCGCTTATTGTATTAAGACAACTAGCTTAAAAACGTAATTATTCTAGTAATCGACAGATTGGTTGTTTGAAATGTCACTGACATATTTCTTCTTGAGTTTGTGTTGTATTAACAAAACCTCTCAGTAGTCAGTCCCGAGTAATCAGTTCAAGAGTACCCTGGACCATTGAAAGATAATGAAAACCAGTTTCTAAAAAGCGATCTGCGGGATTTTTAATCGTACTTCAATACGACTTGACAAATTCATTGCGTATTCAACATCATAAGTATATTCAAATACAGGGCTTCGCTTTACGAAGACGTCATAACTTTACGACGTCCTAATCCATGTCACTCGGTTAATGGTTGTGGTCTACAAATGTACAAAATCCTTGTAAACTGTGTACTTTCCAAAGAAAAACAAGTTTTTCTTTGAAAAGTGCACACCGCACAACGATTTTTCGTAAAGTTATGAGGTTTTCGTAAAAATAGGCCCTGCATATCTATATCTGCTTCTCCCGGATTATAAGTCCTGTGACCAAACCGGCTAATGTTCATTATCGCGTTTACCCCTAAATGTGTCAGGCGTGACATTTGTTCAATGTAAATATGATGTTAAAAACTTACCTTGTCATAATTTGTTTAAAAGGGGGCTTTTGGGGTTAAACACCCAAACTAACCAAGTGTTAAGAATTCACTTTTAGAATTACTATGAACAACTTGCTTGCAAATTATCACCTTATGTTAAAATTATTTACACTTATCAGATAGTAATTATTTTTTTAGTTTAAAGAGTTATAACAAAGTTGGCGCGTGGTCTAGTGATAAGCACAATTGATCACAATCAGACGAAGTTCAGCAACATCGGGTCTGGATTGTTACCGGATGGGTGATCCGCTCGGCTTGCAGGATTCCTGAGAGTATCTAGGGTATTTGCCCTGCCCCACACTGAGACATAAGTTGAAAAGCTTATGGTGTCACCCTAGGCAAATAGCTTTGTTCGAAATGTGCCTCTGTTCACCCAGCAGTATAACTGGGTACCTGGTATGGAAGACGTGAGTAATGTAAATGTTAACCTTCTAGCGTCTAAAGGCAGCTTGGGTTGTATACTCCCCAGGGAGTTGTCACGGACACTTAGTGAACATTGGATCCGATGATCAGGGTAATAATATGCGCTTTGAGCATGCATTCGTGGGTGGATATCGCGCTCTATAAATAGCCAGTATTATTATTATTATTATTACTCGGACAAAGTAAACTTGTACAGTGATAATTTCGTCTAAACGATACCTACCACATGAGCTATCCGTTATGGTAATGATTCTACAGCAAAACAGTTAGACGTTTTGAACCCACATATGTTATGTTTATTGTTGTGTCAAGCTGTAGACACAAATTTGGCAATTGGATACGAACAGAGGAAGTATTTTCTATTTGTCGTTTCTTTTCTGCTATTTTTATACAGTTATCTCCCTTTGTTATCTTGACCTTGGTACCGTTAAGTCTTGTTGATGTCTATAGGCTGAGATTCGGGTACAGTTTGGACACATGATTATTACTCGGCCGTTGGAGATACTGTTTAATCACTCTACTTTGTTATTAATTACTGAGTTCTAAATCTATTATCAATCAAGGACAATTTAATTGGACATATACGTAATGTATATGTAATACAATTGAACAAGTAAATTACTGACAGGTAGTGATAATACCTGATGTATGCCAAACACATGTATGTCCTTCTCTACCGGTAGCACCTCGATCCACACAAAAAGTGTGGACTTGTACAATTATATATCCAGGTTATTGTGTGACAATGGTTTTGATCTTCAGTTTGGATGCACACTTTTATTAATACATATTTGTAAAAATGACGTTATATTCAGTTACATTTTCGCGTCGCTTGCTTCAATTTACAATACTTATCTTTATGGTAGAAGTATAGTAGACATAAAGTCTTGCTCGTTACAATTACTCAAGAACATATACTTCCTAATTTAAAAGAAACTCTAAATTTTACGCTCACGCATGAACAAGCATCTTTAAAATATGACATAAAATGATCTAGTTTTTCATTAGATTGCCCATTTAAAAGGTTGCATTTTTCATACTGTTTTTGTTTCATTTGATACTTTTTTGTCAGTCGAGATTCTTTGTCTTCAATAAAGAGGATGCCCCCAGGAAGCCACATGTTCCTCGGGTTACAGAACGGACGAAATGTCAAGAGAGATATGCAAAAGACCCTGTAGGAAGTATCGCTGTCATTAGCTTTAACAAGAATCTCTAATTCACGCCGAAGACATTTCCAAACTGCCAGGGTACCGTTTCACAAAGCCGCCAGAAATTTACGACGCCTTAACCTATCTTTCTGATCAGTGGGTAAGGTTAACAAATGCCCAAAATCATTAACTGCGCATCTTCCAAAACCAGATAATTATATGAAAAGGTTACAGTTTACAATAGTTATGGGCATTAGTAAACTTAACCCATTGACCCAGTGAAATAGTTTACTGCGGCTTTGTGAAATTGCCCCATGGCAGCTTTCGTTTTAGCAAGAACTGCCAGGCAGTTTCCTTCGTTTCTCAAAGTTCTCCATACTCGGTGTATCATTTTCGTGTTAAGTCAGAAAAGGCAGCAGATCTACAAATAGACAGCACCCGATCTGACCTCGCAGTGATTTAAAATAACCCGACCTATCACATGTGATACTTTGATGAGATGTGAAAGAGGAAGCCACGAGTTCTTTCTTGATGTTACAAGATCCGATATGAACAATATGAACCCATGTGAGTACAACAGTGGGTGAGATTGAGCTCTTACTTCCGTGGCCTGCAGGATTCATATGTGACATTTCCTAATAAACGAGACTTTATATAGCATCAACTGGCATCTTAAGTTTCATTTTATAACCATACGCTTTCCGACATGTCAATGACATAAAGGTTAGTTGTATAGAGAAAAGTGTATCTCAGATTGAACTCTCTGTCAGGAGCGACCTCTTACTCAGCAGTATATTATGAGAATATGACAACGAAGTCATGGCTATGATAGATGGCTCTTTGTCCGGAGATCAGGTGTCACGAATAATATACTATCAGTACACCTACGGTTCTGGGAATATGGACGTCTTGTCTTAGCCGTATTGGGAGTAATTTCCATCAGACGACTGGTAGCAGCTGCCCACGAGATACTAAAGTCTACCTGGCAATGAAACTTAAGCTCATTGTTTCAACATCGGATCGTGTTCATTACGTTATAAGTAATATACTCAGTATAAACTGACAAACGTGACACGCACTGAGCAAATTCAAATTGACTGTTCGCTATGCTCTCTCAGAAAACCACAGGAAAGCAGGAAGCAACGTGAATCAGGGTTATTCAGTGAACTATTCGTGGAATTGGTGTGATGGCCTAAGTTAACATGGATTTAACAAAGTCAGTTCCGGTGCTACTAATTCAGAAGTGTATATACACACACAAAGAGTATTTCGGATACCCTAATGTAGATGATGGCAAGCTGAAATGTCAAGTTCGGAGGAACAAGGAGTGTTAAAGGTTTAGTGCTTTCTCACACGCACAGGTGTATGAAAAGGATGTCAAACATGACTGGCGATAATGTCAGGTTAGTGTGACCACGAGGTGATCAGTCACGGCACTAGGAGCGTAGTGTGCTATGAAGATCACGAGTAAAAAGTAATTCATTAAAGGAATACGTCTGTTTTTGAAACCGTGTAAAACAGCGTGGTGATTCCACAATATGTTTTAAGTATATATTTTAAGGTATTGGACATTACTCTTGGAAATCGAACAATACGGTTAGATCTACAAGATGTTTTATGTTAGTAAATCTATAAACTATAAAGTTTGAAAAACAGTAATTGTTCAAGAAAGTGTTCTTGAATCTACCAACAGGATTATTTCTTTTTATTTGGCTGTTGTTACAAAACAATGTCAATGCTTGGGCGAACCGGAACCATAGTGAGAAAAAACAGGCGGAGGTCAGGAGGGCCTATGCGATCCACCCCAAAGAACAATGTCAAGGATACGAGATTTAGGAGGGCCTCCGCGCCTTCCATGTCCCCACAGACCCCGTCCTTCCCGGCCCTGACTCCACCGATGAGCCGGAGTGCCGAGACTGTAGCGAGACCATGTCTATCCCCATATCCGTCTCCGGGACCATCTCCATCGCCAAGTAAAAGCGTGTCTTTCAGCACAGAAGTGGAAGAAGTTACCATTCCAAGACCAGATACCCTCAGTCTTACGTTACAGGTCAGATCCTTAAAGTACATTGGTATTATTGTATCGACCTTTATTATTTTTGTATCTTTGCGTAAACACTCAAAAATAATAACCTAAACAATGTGCCAAAAGCCTAATTTGATTGAATATGTGTGCAATTAGGTTCAAATGAACATAAAATGTCATGTTATTGTAGTTATTTATAAGAGGTGGCCTTTTGAACATACTTTAACGTGAATGTTTGTTTCACAAGGCTCTCCAAAGCAAGGATGATAAAGTAAGATTAAAGTTAAGACATCTTAGCTTAAATAGAACGCTAAGATGATAGATATCACGTCGTAGTCTAATGATACCTCTGAGGAAGACGTCTGTTATCTTAGCGCTCTTGTGATGAGAACGCTGAAAAGGAAGAAAAGCTAAATTTGCTATTCGAGAACGTTAAGAAAAATTTAGGGCGTTTTAGCGTTACGAAACCTTTTTCAGAACGAAACCCAGACACTTACTTCGCTGACCTATGATACGAGCGATAACTCGTCACATATGAAACTAAACTATTGTAACGACATACGTCAAACGCATTTTGTCACAGAGTAACATATAATTAAATCTACCTTAATTTGTTATCCGAGGACTCTGTATCTTGCTGATCACATTACAAGGATATGCTCATCAAAGCGATCTCTGTGTTAAGATGATTATGAATAAAAAAAAATTAAGCTACTTCGTATTATAGGCTTACGACTGTCGTAGCGCAGAAATTGATTTGGAACCGGTGCCAAATGGCACCGGTTCCAAAGTGATCTCTACGCTACGACAGTCATAAGCCAATTTTATATTTTAGCACTTACAATCAACTTTGCCAAAGGTTGCTTTTAGGAACGGAGCCCAGGATTGTTTGTATTCACATTTTAGTGTTATTTTGAAACATAAGAAAGTACAAAGTTTGGGTATTTTTGGTATGTAATCTTTTTTGATTCGTGATGACGATTGTTGTAGGACTTGCTTACTTCATAAACAGGTGAATAAAAATATAAAAAGCAGGTTTACTTGTTTGACATTCACATGATACTAGGGTAAACATACAGTCCAAAACACATAAAAAATATATGTAAGTTAGGGCGTCTTAGCCTTACATTGTGTTGTGTATCGGGACCCAAGACTTTATCGGTAAAGGCAGCTCAACATCAGTGACAATTCGTGATGAGAAACAGATGCTATCGTTGATGATGGCTCAACTCCACATGACTACTGTTTTTGTAAAACAAAGACAGCCTAGTTTAACATCAAAAGAACATCAAAGAGTCATATAATACCACTTCCTATCACACATCTTGAACACTGCGAGCATATCAAAGTACAAGGACAAATGAATTATTTATAATTTGTAATTTCAATTCTAAACAAGATTTTATCACAAATAATATTGATCTCAAACTTAGCAAAATTCTAAAAACATGCATTATTATGTAATTTGTTTAATTTAACAAAGAAGAAAATTTGTCTAATAAAACAGTATAATCTAAAACAGTATAGTCAGTATAAAATTGTATAGTCTTGGTTCTAATGCACCAAGACTATAAAGAAGTTGGCAACCATAACAACTTTTAAAATGCCTCTAAAACAACTAGTTGTACCCAAAACTAATGAATATTCTTTTGATATAAAATTACACCTTTAATACAAACAACGTAATAACTGATTGTAATGTATGATGACATGAAGTCTCAAGACTAAAACTAGAACACTTGACACGTTAATCCGTGTTTGCTGTCGACAAGTCACTTGAATAAACTTTCATTAAACTTCTTTATTACACGCTCGTTGAAGATTAAACTATTTAATAACGGCACCTTTGTATTATACACAGTTTAATACAACACACGTGTTTATGTTTTATTTAATCTGGATCTCATGTCTTCGTATAATCCAGTAATTATCATCTACACGTAGAGGATCATTATGAAATCATATAAATACATTAAGAATAATAAACACCAACACGTCAATTCACAGTATAATTTACTGTATGTTTCCAAAGTTAAGTTTAAAGAAAACTCGTCAAATACCAAAACTAATAACTGGCTTAATCAAAATGGGTTTGTACTTGAACTCGTTTAGTATTCCATACATGTATATGTGGTCAAGTCAGTTGCATAAACTAAACTCTTAAATGGCATGGAGAAGTTGATGAATTGAACTTATGAACAAATATTTATGTATACGACTTTTTTAATGTTTTATAGCGACGTTCCAAAACATATACGAGTTTTGTCTCGTGCAATGGCATGAGCTGCCATTGCTTGAAAACGAAACTAGTGTATGTTTTAAAACCTAGCTATAAATATTAAAGAAATTGTACCTATAAGTATGTTGTATACGGTTAAATAAACTAGTATTAAACTTCTATTATGAATGAAGTTTTTGACAACCGTCCGACATACCATCTGCCACAAAACGTTCATCAACCCCGACATAGTGATCAGGTACTAACAGTGATGGATCAATAATTGACAGAAGACTCCACGTACTAATGTCGAGAAGCTTTATCATTAAGCTTGGTACTATTGAATATAGAAGAGAAATGGGATGGATATATCAACCGCTACTAAATAGATCAATATACCAATAGTTTGCTTTTACAAAATTAAACAAATTTTTGTAATGTTTGCAATCTTCAAAGAATGGGGTTTTTTTAAAAAAGGACGCGATTGCAAGTCATTTTTTTGTCATTGTAAACGGAACTTGTTAATCTAGTTACAAAACAAAAACAATATCCCTTACCAAATTCCGAATTATCTGAAAGTGCGCAATAAAATGCCTCACTAAAAAAATGTATAGAAATTATTCAGCGGTTTTCTATTAATTTAATGAGATTTCCAAACCAATAGAAAACAACTGAATAATTTCTATACATTTTTTCCAGTGCGTTTCTTTGGAAAAAGCTTAGTTTACAACAATTGTGGTAATTGTTAACCAACCTGATCGATTGTTAACATCCAAGAAGGTTTGACATAATGATTGATGGCACTTTGGGACTTTCAGAATAAACACACCGAGTTAGTAGTCAGTGGGTTTGGCTGACAAATAAGAAAACCCATTGAAATCTGAGCAATTTCATTAAAACAACAAAATTCCTTTGAAAATGTACGATTTTATTCTTTGTAACCAAAGATCGACAAGCCACGACTGTCATCTGGGCAAACAGTATATCTGAAACCAGCGGACCATCTGAGTCAACTAAGTTATTACCTCGCGTTAGGATCTGACCACATGCAGCCGTTACCTTTACGCGAAGTCAAGCAAGCCCTGTTTCTCAGGATAAGTTGATAGTAAGTGCTAAAATAACATTGGCTTACGACTGTCGTAGCATATAGATCGTTTTGGAACCGGTTCCAAATGGATTTCTGCGCTACGACAGTCGTAAGCCGATGATAAGAAACAACTCAACAAGACATTGTTTAAAAAATAACTTCTGATCAAATTAGCTTTAGATCGCTTTGAGGAACGGGGCCCATGTCTGGGTAGCACATTCGTCATTCCGTCTGTCTCTAACTTCTGTAACTAATGTCAGACTCTTTGTAAACGGTACACTTTGCACATAAAAAAACGTTTCTCGTTGTAAAGTGCTCAATGTAAAGCAAGTTTGGCATGTGTAAACCAAATTCATTTTGGAAGAGAAACAGAAGTCAGTTTCTAATATTTACTGTTTTATTATTTGTTGTTTTAATACCGTTGTAACTGCGGCGATAATTTATGATCTAGATGTCTTTGTAACAAGACTTTTCAAAAATGAAGCAATACATTAAGATTTGACCCACAGAACTTGCTGTATGTTGTCGATTCACAGGTTCTTGTCTACTTTGGCATTGAATTTACATCTATCGTTTTGCACCTACACTGACAAAAATGTGTAAAAATTATTTAGCGGATTTCCAATGGTTTGATGGGATTTCCATATGAAATTTCATCAACCATTGAAAGTCCGCTGAATAATTTATATAGATTTTGCTAGTGCTAACTTTCTGTTCGTACTTGTAGATGTGATCTGGTGGGATGTCCAATATACTATAGTTTTTGCAAATGTGCGATTCGTGCCAGGAAGGGTTTGTACTTCTTGTCTT
>JAULCD010260875.1:0-10219 GCA_032361085.1 Calliostoma canaliculatum
GACAGTCGTAAGCCAATGTTATATTTTAGCACTTACGATCAACTTAGCTAAAATCGCTTTGAGGAACGGGGCCCTAGTTTACAGTTCGTCTAATCATGATCAGATTAGGAAGTGTTGGGTGAACAAACTGCCGTCCCAACACACAACGACTTGAGATAAGATTCCGTTATTAGATGTCAAAAATCGATATCTAAAACACAAACCAAAGACTCACTGGTCTTCAGCTGACGTTTCGTGTTAACATAGATATTGTTTGGGAAGAGGTTACGGCCAGCAGCCAATCTAATAAGAGTGTGGACACAGATTTTTAAGTATTAAAATCTCTGACCTACTTTTGCCATCAATAGTTTGGTAAGATTATGTATATTTTATTGTATTAATATTGCATTTACTGTACTAAAATCCTAACATTTTATTTAAAAAAATATTTTTCCGGCTGTTTACTTCGTAGTTTAGCAGTTGTGGTGCTGTCTATTGTTAGTTGATTCTAAACCACATTGTGCTTCTGAAGGGAAAAATGTTAACGAGCAAATACACGTTTTTAAGAGAGTAGATTGCATAGAACGTACCAAAATAATAAACAATTATTTCTCTTGTCGCTCATACAGGAAGAACAGAGTGAGTGTATTTGTCTTTTTGTGCTTCCAAAGGTTTACACATTACAACTTCAGAAGATTGACACACTAAGACTTGATTGTGACTTAAACTTTTATTGTCTTGCAGTGTTACATTTTACAATAGAGGAGTGACTCACCTTGAGTTTGGAAGAAGCTGAGCTACTATAATAGTGTCAACGAACGATTTATATATCATATGTTTACCCTCCTACTTTTAGTTTAAACTATATGTTCCTAATTTTGGAAAGGGCATGTAGAAGTGGTGACGCATACTACAAGACTCTTATGGATATCTACTTCTTTGTCGTATGGTCATGGCGTGTCGGGGTATATGCTTGCTTCTTCATCAGGTGAATAGTCATTCACCTGATGAAGGAGCAAGCATATGCCCCGAAACGTCATGACCACACAAACAAGATCGAAGTCAACCTACAAAAGTCTCGTCTTATGTTTTCTCAGAATTATTAGTTTTTTCTAAGTATGCACAAGCGACAAAACTGGATTACATGATCTCAAGAGAGAATTCAATATTAACGCTGGAGTCGTGTTTGTTTTTTACCAATCTGTGACTTGTCATCGCAAGCTACACGTGAGGTTTGATGCACAGATTACACTGGGTCACCTACCTGCTCTCAAATTGCCCATTTGTGTTAAACCTTGGGCAATATTCGCTGTTGTTTCACTTGTAAGTAATCAGATTGCCGCCTTCATGCATCGTGTTGCCATAGCTACGCAGAATCCACGTGACTTTTGTAATACATTGGGCTGAATATGGGAGCCCACTAGTCGTCTAATAAAGGAAACATGTCTACTTTGAAGCTATCAAATTGCCAATTCTGATCACTATGATAAGATCCCAGGCAGTGAATTTGCGAGTCGTGGGTTTCACCATTTTCTACGTGTAAAATTGCACGATCCCAAAATGGGATGAGCTTGAAATAGAAACTGAGTCTCACAATTTTAATCAAATCACAACAAATCTTACATTCTGGTTAAAGGTTCTTATTTATAACCCTTTTTTAGGATTCACCGCTGCTGTTAAAGTTTCGGTTTAGTTCCATTGCCGCCCTGATTTCAAATAAACAAGTCAATCCTGCTATGTTAGAAGCGTAAACATTTACAGATGGAAACAGTTGTGTTGTCAACACTGCATACCTATCTCTTGGCGTTCTAAATACAGGTATTAACAAGGTGTCGAGGGGATGAAGAATGAAGTTAACTCTATTCCAAGGTCAGTGATGGAATGCAAATTTTAGAGAATTGGCACACGAAGTGGTTATAAAAAGACAAAAAATCCTTTCATTGATATAATGGACACTGGAGCAATTGGTTTGGATTACAAATGTAAAAAAATTGTAAACTCTACACTTTCAAAAGAAAACAAAACTGACATAGTTTACGCCATTTTCACAAATGTAAAAACAAATGAGTTATACAAATGAGTTATATCAAAATTATTGTAAACTTTGCTATTTCCAAAAAAACACTTGTTTTTCTTTGGAAAGTGCATAGTTTACAAATGTCAAAATTATTGTAAACTCTGCTCTGTCTAAAGAAAAAATCGTTTTTTTTTTGAAAGTGCAGAGTTTAAGGCATTTTTACAAATGTCAAAATCGTTGTCAACTCTGCTCTGTCTAAAGAAAAACAAGGTTTTCGTTTAGAGGTTAGAACAATTTTGACATTTGTAAACGCACCAACTGATTCACTGCTATAAATAGAAAGGACAATAAAATTTCGGGTATTTACTAACTACAATTTGTTGAGAGCTTGTATTGACTGTCATGAAATATGATAGTCTGCAGACAACGCAGGAATGCGGAGAGAAACATAATGTAAATTGACTTTCTTAAAACAGCTAAACTGGGTTTGCTTTACAATTGCCAACAAATCGTTGTAAATTGTGCACGTACAACAATAGATAAGATAAAAAAAAGTTAAATAAAATACAGAAAACACTTTCCTTTGAAACCGTTTACACATGCCACAGATGTACGCTGTCCAATTTCGGAGGTAAAAAAATAATCTATATTTGAAAAAGGTGATTGAATGAGTTATTGTTGAGCTCCGCATTTGGCAAAATGTCAAGCATCCAACAAATCTAGAATAATTGAAACTAGGAAATTAGAACATACGATCTTGTGTACTTTTCAACTCTTAATGCTAAAAATCTGTAACATTTTTGCTTTTACGAGTTAGTAGATTTCATGAGTTAATCACACTTACTAGTTTGTTGCTTTTATAGATTTTTTTATATGTTAGTCGCTTTCACAAATTTGTCAATCGTTTTTATAAGTTACTCACTTTCACAAGTTGTTTAATTTTACTAGTTACTAACTGATTGCCCACTTTACTCGATGTTTACGACAAGCAACGGGCTACTGGGGACATATTCAAGCTCTTGTGTCCCAATGTTTACAAAAAACCTTAGCATTTGTTAATCGAGCCTATTGGGAAACTTGTCTGCAGTTGAACATGTACTTTTATTTTTACAGAAAGCAATAGTGATCCCGTTGAAGATTTTATAAAGGAGTTGTATTTCTAGTTTGAATATCGTAAAGAAATGACACGGCAACGTTAAGCTTGACTATGAAGGTTCCAAGGACAACAACTTACAATTTGTAAACTTAAACATCAGGGCCTCGTTCCTCAAAGCGATCTTAGACTAAGCTTGGCTTACGACTGTCGTAGCGCGGATATAGCTTTGGAACCGGTGCCATTCCGAATGACATCGGTTCCGAATTGATTTCTGCGCAACGACAGTCGCAACCCTATGATAAGAAACAACTCCACAAGACATTGTTTAAAAATTACCTACGAGCAACTTAACACTACGATCGTTCTGATGAACGAGGCCCAGATCAAGTGGAGGGCTAGACTTGCAGGACAACACAGGGCAAGACAGATATACGTAGAGTTGAGAGGGTATGGTGAGGTGGAGGTGGGTAGGGTAATTTAGGGTCAGGGTAATGGTGGAGTAAAGACTGGCAGGGCTTGGGAATTTGGTCAGTTCGCATTGGCAATAGAGTTACAGTGAGTTAGTAGTGTATGCAGGGAATGTGTCATATAATAAACGTGTGTAAACTCTCACGATTGCCAAGCGCAATATTTGCCGTTTTAAAAGGCTGTTGAAAACGTATCCTGTGGTAATTTGTTTAAAAGAGCTCCGACAACAACAACACTAACTTTTCGCAATTTTAAAGAGCCCATGAACGTCAGTTTAGCACTCTTAAGGTAAAGCCAAATTTGTCGTTAATGATATCTAGAATTTAATGAACTAATACTAACAGATTTGATGCGACAATTTTAAAAATACGATAATCAATTACTTGGTCTGTGAATTAATTCATATATTATAACGATGTTAGGTTACATCTCTGTATCTGATAAAAGACACTAACTACAACAGAGTTAAGGTAACAACTAATACAGCACACTCCCCCCCCCATCCCGTTTCCCACGCCCCTGAAACAAATACAAATATACATGTTCCTATATTTGAGGTGTGCTAACATGAACAGAATCATGTACTGCTTTTTCCAACATAATAATTCCGTTTCATTGTGGAAATTCTGTTTATGAATATTCAACCAAACATCAGGTCACACTTATGCGGTTCCAGGAATAATAACACAATCCCTTGGCGAACGCTGGGATTTAAGATCAACAAGACTCAGATTTGTCATATTCACCCACACGATTTTCAGTTCCGGGACACAGGTGTGGAGAGTTCTATGGGAAATGGTTAAATGAAGGTAATAAATACTGTACCTATTCGTAAATCAAAAGTAGCATTTAATTCAACACTTAGAGTGCCAAGCGTATTGTCAAAACTCAAAATTAGATTAGCTGTTAAAAACCTATCAAGTGACGATTTGTTTAAAAGAGCTCACAATGAGCTCTTTTAAACGAATCATCACAGGATAGATTTTCAACAGCACAAGGTAGTTACGATTTTAAATCTGACTAAAATCAATTCGGCAATTTAAGAGTTCACAGAATTATAGAAATCAATATATATGTGTGATGTCCGCAGTGTACTATTTCTGTTAGTGTGAATGTGTATTGAAGCTTTTAGAGAGCTGGTTAATTAACTGTGTTAATCGAAACATTTGTCAAATTCAAAAGCTACTTAACTGTCAGTTCTAACCTATTGATACTTTTGAAAATATATCCTGTGTTAATTTGTCAAACAGAGCTGTCCGAAACCCATCTTCTTATATTTTGTAAAACCTGTTGAAATCCTGTCTTCCTGTAATTTGTTTAAAAAAGGCTCTCACGCTGAAAAACAATCGTGTGGTAATGCAGGGATAGAAATTGGCACTAGTCCTACGGCCGGAGCCAAAGTGCCCAATAGTTAAGGTATCCTGAGGACTAGTAGAATATTCTAATTTCTCGGTACTTTTCTATATGTTATCATTATCAGGACAAGTGGATGAAAACAGTTAGCTTCTATCACTGGACAAGGCAAGATCTCATACTGCATGTGTTACCATAGATTATCTTGCCAACAACAATGTTAATGTGCTGCCATGGCCATTCAAATCATCTGATCTCAACCCCATAGAACATTTATGGGATCTGCTAGACAGACGTGCACAACGTCGACAGCCTCAGACACAGATGCTTCAACCGTTGAGCCATGCATTGCAGGACAAGTGGAAAAGGATTCTACAATGCTAGATTCAATAGTCCATACCAAGGTGGTGCAGAAGAGTGATTGATGCTCGTGTTGATTCCACCCGGTACTGACTTGGCACAGTGCTGTCACAGACTTCATCAAGAGCATTAAATGACTGTATGTAGTGGAGGAAACATATGCCTAACCATGTGTAAGATTTGGTTGTGGTATATTCATAACATATTGTGTAACCCTATTTTATAAAATATATAATGGAGCACTCAATTTCCTGTTATGCGTTTCTTATTTGGCCAATATATATTGCTTGCTACTGTCACCAATAACATATGAAGTGCAAAGTTTTCTACCTGAACAATTCATTTATCTTTTGTTATTACCTGTTTTTTAGTACTTTAATAACTTCATACAACTAAAGTCGAAAAGACAAAGTAATACCAAGTTTACACTGATGGTCAGTTGGCAATCTCAGTGAGCATCACACTTCTCAGTTGCTCACCAGTTAAATTTAATCTCTCTCCCTTATGACTTATTTATAAAACTGTTTTGCAATTTCTGTGCCACATAAAACAATATGCACTAAATTTCATTTCTATTCACTTCCGGTTCGGTGCTCATGCGCGAGAGACGTAGATAATTTACTCTCCGCCAAATCACCCTAATCTAACTTCATCATGGCCAACTCAAAAAAATCAACTAAGCAGAGAAGGGGGGTTGATACCCAGGCGTCCGATTCCGGGCTTATTTCCAGCTTTTTGGAGAAGGATCGCCCTTCACGGCAGGTGGCCAACGACGTAGACCCGTCAACCACGCCAGCTGAGAAAATGGCGTCCATCAGTTCAAATGACGGACCAGTAACCAAGCAATTTCTCATCGAATCGCTTCGTAACCACACTGAAGAAATCTGCCAGAAGCTGGAGAAGATTTCTAGCGATATTTCGCAACTGAAGACACGTGCTGATAATATGGAAACTTCCATAGAATTTGCTCACCAGAAAACGACGGATAATGCAAGGGAGATAACCCAGACTGAACAAAGACTGCGAAGTGAGCTCCGCGAGATGAGTGAGAAAGTACTTCACACCCAGTTGTATTCCCGTCGACGGAATTTGTTGATATACGGCATCCCTAACGACCGAGATGACCTACTGAGTGAACTGAGAACCCTGTTCGAATCAACACTAGGCATCGAGGACAACGTGGTGCAACGTATGTTGTTCGTTAACTACCATCGCCTTCCGAGAATGCCAGGTTCTGCGAGCCCACCAGACGCTCCAGTCCCCGTTATTGTCAAGTTCGTCTCCATGATTGACAGAAACCTTGTTCTTGATGCCGCCCGAAAATGTATTCCCCAGCTTATGAAGATCAAGATTCATCTCCGTACAGACTTACCACCACCACTGAAAGAGCTCCGCGGTAAGCTACTGGCTAAAGCTTATAGACTTCGTAGTGCTAATCAGACCCTACAAACCCGTGTTATGGAAAAAGGGACAAGCGTTTTTCTCAAGTACCGTTCCGGCCCCTCTAACGCCTGGAGAACCCTTGGAATCGACGAGGAACCAGTGATTTGACTTGATGCCGATCGCTAACAGCCGTACAGTCTACAGTGCCTATATATCTTTATTTGTGACTTCAGTAAATTCCAGGATCAGGTTTGCTACAGCCCTTAAAATTGATTACGCCAGAGGAGAACTTTTACGGGTCACTGGGCCTAATTTGGGCATGTGAACATTATTTGTGTTTTTTATTATTTGGCTAGTACTATCACTAGATCTCACCAGCCCGTCAGAACTTTATTATATACTGTGACACTCAGTAGCCTTAACACAGAATACACGTGTTTTGACTTTTACAAGTAAATCTATGTAATGTATCTAGTGCTATCCATCCACCAAATGTTCAAGTGACTGAGTGGAGCATGGTGTCAGTTTATGAGCACGTGGTTCTATTTATAGCTCACGCGGTCACATGACAACAAATCACGTGGCAAAACAAATATGGCGGCGATAGTCAGCTGTTCAGCGAATGTTGATAATGTTCGTTTTAGTTTTCGTGTCAGTATTATGTTATTGGTGGTTTGCCTTTGACTCTGGTAAGGGTTGACAGCCATGTATGCAATCAGTGCTATGTTTATTTCTCACGTTAGAGACAGCTTAGTCAAAAGGTCAAGCCGACTGACTTTATATTGTGCTCAGTTGTTCTGGTGTTATTTTTTTTGTGAGAGGCCAGTTGGCCATACACGATATTATATCTTTTCAAAGGGGTGATTCTCCGTTCCGGGATACGTTTTATTGTGTAGGATGGAATGGAGTGGTTGTCAGACATGTGTCTGTATCACTATGTGGTGTATCCTCTGTTCCCTTGTGTGTGTGTTTGAAAGGAGTGTGAATGATTATGCGATTGAGAACAACAGAACGTCTTCATCATATAACTGCTTTTTCCTTCTGTATGATAGACTTGCTTCCATCATGGTATATATATTTGCTGTCATTGACAATGACACTTTCCTTCAATATGTTTTATTAATCTTAACCATGTTACTCACCACCATGACCATGTTAGCCGTGTTGTCATCTCTTCAATGCAACTTATGTAACTCACTGCATTTGGTTTTTTATATTACAGCTTTTGTAAATATTTTTCTCTACTCTTGCCCGACTCTAACTACTGTTGAATATGGCCAGTAATCTCAATGTTTGCTCTGTCAACTGCAGGGGCCTGGGGGATTTCCACAAAAGAAAAGATGTGTTCAATTACTTAAGATCAAAGAATTATCATCTATATCTTTTACAGGATACACACTTTGAAAAGTCTAGAGAACCTTATATTAGAAGTGAATGGGGTTATGAGCTGATTTGTAACAGCAATAACAGCCAGTCCAGAGGTGTTGCTATTCTATTTTCCAACAATGTTGAGTACAAGATCCACAACAGGTTTTCTGATGAGCAGGGTAATCTTTTGATAATTGATGTCACAATATCTGGAAGAAGGATGACTGTTGTTAACCTGTATGGTCCGAATAATGATAGTCCCGGCTTCTATGAAATAATCAAAGATAAAATCATGGCATTTGGCAATTTATATTATATTATAGCCGGTGACTTTAATCTTACTCTCCAACCCTCAGTTGACAGTTATAACTACCAAAATGTAAATAATCCCAACGCTAGACAAAAGGTTATTGATATAATTGGAGAACTCGACCTTGTTGATGTATGGAGAGATCGCAACCCTGAAGTTTCTAAATATACCTGGAGACGAACTTCTCCAATAAAGCAGGCCAGATTAGACTTCTTTCTCATTTCCCAAAATCTTTATACAAATGTTTGTCATACAGATATACAGGTTGGCTATAGAACTGATCATTCACTTATTGATTTAAAATTTAAATTCAGAGATGAAGAGAAAAGAAACAGTTACTGGAAGTTTAACAATTCCTTGCTAGGAGATCCAGTTTATGTACAAACAGTTAAAGATGTTATAAAGAGTGTTACTGACCAGTATACTGTTAACATTGAGTTGCCCGAGTCAGAAAGGAAGTTTAGTATTAATGAACAGCTGTTCTTTGAAACTCTTTTAATGGAAATCAGGGGCAAAACAATTTCATATTCATCCTTTGTCAAAAGAGTTAGAAATCAAAATGAGCAAGAACTCATCCAGGATATATCAGTTCTCGAAAATAATTTCTCTGATAATTGTGAACTTATTGAAGAAAAAAGAAAAGAGCTTGAGAATATTAGAAAGAAGAAAATGGAAGGTATACTTATAAGGTCTAGGGCTAAATGGATAGAGGAAGGCGAGAAGGTATCACGTTACTTCTGTAATATGGAAAATAGAAATTTTACAAGCAAAGTTATGTCTGAAATTCAGCTCTCGGATGGCTCTATTGTTGACGACACCAACGACATTACTCGGGAAGCTAAGTTATTTTATGAAAATCTTTATTCGTCTAGAGAACATCTAACTGAGAATTGTAACTTGCAGGATTTATTTTCTGACACTGATATGCCAAAACTAAGCCAGGAAGAAGCTGATTCCTTGGAGGGGCCTGTAACATACGACGAATTACTCAAAAGTTTAAAAAATTCTAAAAACAATAAAAGCCCCGGAATAGATGGATTTACGTATGAGTTCTATAAATTCTTTTGGAATGATCTATCACATCTTTTACTTGCCTCTATAAATTTCAGTCTTAAAAGCGGCAGTCTTTCTATTACCCAAAAGCAAGGCGTCATCACCTGCATTCCTAAAGGCGATAAACCCAAGTGCTTTTTGAAAAACTGGAGACCCATCTCCCTTCTAAACACAGCCTATAAGTTATTATCTTCTGTTATTGCAGAAAGGTTTAAGAAGTTTCTTCACAAATTGATAAGCGTTGATCAAACGGGCTTCATGTCTGGTAGATATATCGGTGACAACATTAGATTGCTATATGACATGATGTTTTACACTGAATGCAAAAATCTTCCTGGAATGCTCTTTCTCGTCGATTTTGAAAAGGCCTTCGACACAGTTGCTTGGTCCTTTATTGACAAAACACTTTCTTTCTTTGGTTTTGGAAATGATATGAGAAAATGGATACAAATCTTATACAAGGATATTAAATCATGTCTTGTTGTCAATGGTAACCTTTCCCCATGGTTTGCAGTTCAACGGGGTTGTAGGCAAGGTGATCCACTGTCTCCTTACATTTTTATTCTATGCGTAGAGATTCTTGCAGGACTTACCAAGAAAAACTCTGACATTAAAGGTATTGTGGTGGAGGGTGACGAGTACTTATTGACTCAATATGCTGACGACACAGAGTTTATTTTAGATGGTTCTCGTAAGTCCTTTGAAGCAACGGTTGAGATGCTGAACCTGTTTGCTGGTATGTCTGGACTTAAGATTAACTACAATAAATCCCAAGTTATTTGGATAGGTGCCTGTAAAAACTCTAAAGTGAGGTTTTTGCCTAACATTGATA
>JAULCD010260986.1:0-10219 GCA_032361085.1 Calliostoma canaliculatum
ATGTAGTATCCTAAAAGTAAAAGATAAAAAGAGAGTGTGACCCGGATGTCTTCTGAAATTAATTGTACCAACACATGCCAACAAAACTTAACCCTTACCGTGCGACTCACGGAAATATCTGGGTCAGGCTACTAGCCTGACCCAGATATTTCCGTAAGCCGCACGGTAAGGGTTAAACCTCAGAGGTGAGCTTCCAAATTTTAAGCTTTTATCGACGTGTGTTGATATATTTGACATCAGGAGGCTGCAGACTCTTTTTGTGATTTAAAATTCTACTATGAGACAATTGAATCATTTTGTTAAATGTTCACAGTTTTAGAACTAATATTAACAAATCATCTTGTGAAATGGCTACCTTGTCTATTTTGTACATGAAAAGTTTACAGTAACTTTGTGAACTATGTGAACATACATTTTGCTGTAAGATAGTTTAATCACTATCATGGTTCTTTACCAATAAATTTGTGAACATACCTTGCGCAGTGCCAAGAGTGTGATCAGTATTTGGGCCTGTTCCTGTAGAACCGGTTCCATGATTGTTTCTTAGCCAATCAAAATCATCACTGGAGACGTCATTCATCCATGTACAAGTATCAACTTCAAAGTCGCATCCTCCATTTGGTTGACAAAGTCTGTTCTTGACGCTGATGTCATCGATAGCTATATCACTTGCATATGAACTTCCAACAACTCCCTCATACACGACCTGTTGATTCAAAATAGTAAGTTAATGTTTATTTCATAAACTCTCTCACGCCCCAAACAATTTCTTTATAAATCAAACTTTTTATGTCACAGGCATCCAAAAACTTTTAAAGGCGGGGTTTGAGGGTGGACGAGTTGATATTGACTTAAATGGGCACTTACTTACAAAAAGCTTTAAAAAAACCACCCCAAAATAAAATTAAATAGAGGAAACTTTTGTCAAAAGGTGCGAGTGAGTCGAAGGTTAAACCTCAAAGTGCTAAGTCCATTTTTTTCTATTTCCAACAGGAGCTTTTTTAAACAACTATCACAGGAGAAGTTTTTAACGACACAATTGTTTTAGGTGGTTAGAGTTTAAAAATCTACTAAATCCTTTTCAGCACTGTACACGTAAGGGTTAATATCATTATCAAATTCTTTCAGTTCAACAGCAATGTTCATTGCAGGAGGTATTAGTGTGATGCAGAGAAACCTGTGAGCTTCACCTTTTGCATATGAACCTAAGAGCATTACTACGATTCCACTCTGTTCTCATTGAATATAGAAAAAAAGAAGCTCCCAGATTTTCTTTTTATGTAACTGCTTTCTGAACTTATTTCTTTCTTTAAGAAAGAAAATAGGAAAGGAGTGTGGGTGTTTAAAAATTGCATCAAGTTACATCATTGATGAGTTCTTTGATGAACATTATGAGGTTTTCTATGGATATCAACTTCTTTATTGCAACAGTTGCAATTAAGAGGTTGATATCCATAGAATACCTCCTTTGTTTATTATTAATAAGGTTCAAGGTTGAAATTCAGTAAGTATTCGCCCTAAACTCCCCTCCTTCACTCCATTGTTAACCCTTATCATGCGGCTCACGGATATATCCAGGTCAGGCTACTAGTAGCCTGACCCGAATATTTCTGTGAGCCGCATAGATAGACAGGTGGCGATATTGAGTAAGGCACTAACTGGGACAGACGAAACCTATTAAAATTCCAAAACACGCCACTCAGGATGACTTTTTCAAACTATGCCGCACGGTAAGGGTTAAGAAAAATTATTAAAATTAAAGTGTTCAAACAGAAAAGAAAAGAGTTTGCATCAAACAGAAGATCATTCAAAGTTCAGGGCTAAACTTCAGTAAGTGTACCTCCTCCCCCTCCCTCTTGCTATATTTGCTTGCAAGGAAAAATAATAAAAATAAGGCCTTACAAAAGGCCTAGTTTACAAAACTTTTGGGTTCAGCGAGATTTGACATTTTTTCTCGGTGTGCAGTTATGGGTTTAATGATTTGGACCTGGTTTTAGGGGACTGAGAACAGAGGTCACCCTATATTTGGGTTATGTTTATACCTGGTAATATACGGTAGGTGGTCGAAAAAAACAACCAACATTTGTTTTTAAATGTTAATAAAGGTGGTCGAAAAAATAAAATAAAAAGTTACCTTGAAATATACTATAGATATAACTCAAGTATAACCCAAAACTAGTGCTGTTGAAAAATACTTTCCTGTTATAATTTGTGTAAAAGAGCTCCTACATGGCATTAAAAATACTTTTAAAAGTCAATTTATTTTTACTTGAATTTTGCCTTTTTCAATGTGGAGTCTTCGTAAACTAACAATTAAAAAAATGGTCTAAGGGTGTTTAAACAAAAAGAACTTGCATCAAACGGCACATCACTGTTAAGGTTAACTTCAGCAGGTATCCAGTCCTTGTCCTGGTTTCCAGATCTCGTCCACACTGGACGTCCAAGGCTTCCTTGTTTCTTGAAATATACATTGAGCGTTCCCATCCCACGGCCTGACATGTGGTAAAAGAACTGAAGACATTTCCCTCTCACTCTGTTGAAGTGTTGGGTGATGAGGCGGGCTTTGTTTCCTTGTCTTCGTGGGGAGGAGGCCTCAATGTACATGTAGTAGCCTGGAAGAGTGAGTGAGTGAGTGAGTGAGTTAGTGAGTGTGTGATGGCTTAAAGTGCTGAGCACAATGTTTTCATTGTCAAAATTTTGTTTAAGCTGTTAAGAACCTATCCTGTGGTAATTTATTTAAAATAGCTTCTACAAAAGCTATTTTAAACAAATTACCACAGGATAGTTTTTATACAGCACAAGGTGGTCATGATTTAAAATCTACTTCATCCTATTCAGCACTGTAAGGGTTAATAAAAATATGATAATGTCACAAAAACAACAATATAAAGGTTTTAAAAAGATATACTAGTGTGACAAAACAACAAGACATGTTAGTCACAAAAACAACAGTTATATATATTAATACACACTGGTGCTTGATACTACACAAATTTACCATTGAATGTGCCATATGTGTGGTCATTGCGGGGCCCAGTTCCTGAAGACCCAGTTGTTCCATGAGCTCTTGTCCAATCAAAATCATCCGTTTTATCCTGGCGATAACTACAAAAATCTGCCGATTCGAAGCTGCAGGTATCTGAAATAAAAATAAATACAATAAATTAAAGTTGTAAATAAAAATATCATAAAAGAACATTTGCATTTTATAGCAGGGCAGGGAAGGGATGAGATAAGTCAGAATAACCCCTAAACAATAATTCTACAAATGTTGTACACACTAATTATTGTATTCCTTGCCTGTGACTCCTGGGCCCTGTTTTCTTCAAAGTGATCTTAGTGTTAGATGATCGTAAGGGATTTTTGAAGCATTGTCCTGTGGAGTTGCCACTTATCATAGGCTTATGACTGAGCAAGATTTAGACAGTAAACAAGGTAAATCTAGTGTTTAAGAGCCATAGGTAAACATTCCAAGGAAAGACAACTCACTGTCGGCTGGGCAGGGTCCATTGTTCATGGATAGGTCATCAAGGGCAATATCTCCCTGGAAACCAGTTCCTATCATGCCTTCAAGAACAATCTGAAAAAAAACCCAACTTAAATGTTAAATTTGTCAAAAACAAACACTGGAAACAATGTATAAAAATTATTTAGCAGATTTTCTTTGAAAATCTCATCAAACTAATGGAAATCTGCTGAATAGTTTCTATACATTTTCCTAGTAAAATGTTGTCTTGAACTAATTTTAAGATGTGAACCTCACATATTATTTGTAAGTCATTATAAAAGAAGTAATTAAAGTAAAACATGTGTTGTGAAAACTTGTAGTGAAGTTCACAGTCCACATTGACCCTGCACTGGAGAAATGTATTCAACAGACTTCATTGGTTTGATGGCATTAGATTTTGATTTGATTTTAGCTGGACTTAAAACTGACATTACTGTGTGCTGTTTAAAACCTAATCTGTGATAATTAATTTGTATGAAAGGGCTCCAATAAGAATTCTTTTAAACAAATTATCACAAGACAGGTCTTCAACAACCAATTCATTTTGAAACTTGCACATTAAAAATATTACATGCTAAACAAAAGCTGATTTGTTGGTTTTTTTAGCAATATATTGCAATATGTATTGCAATTCATTGAAGTATATCGCAATATATCGGAAAACAAAATGTGCGGCAATACATCAATCTAGTTACAAATGCTAAAATTACTGTAAATTGTGAATTTTTCAAAGAAAAATTGTTAAAAAAAATGTGCACAATTTACAACAATTTGTGTGTTTTTAAATCAACTTTTATTCAAGTGTATCATAAAACTGCATGTACATATCATACTACCTACCTTTACTGTTGCTGTACTTGTCTGTGGGGAGGAAAGTGTCTGGGGGGTCAGGTAAACGTCTGCATACACCCATTTGTTACCTTGCTCACCTATCTTTGTGAAAAGAGGCTTTCCAAGTGTGTTTCCTGAATTAAAAGTGATGATCATCAATGTATACATTTCTTGTGAACTTTAATTTAAGAAAATCAACTTAAAAATCTATTTAAGAAATAGAAATTGTTTACAGTTTATGGCTAGAAAGGGCATGAGATTATTATAAGGGGGCAGAGGAAGGATGGTGGAAGTTCAGTTTGGTATGCATACACCAAGAAGACATTTTAAAATAGTGTACATTTCTTTCTGGAAGGATTGAGTTGGGTGGGGGCCAGGGACGAATACAGACTTCTTTTTTACGGGGTGGGGGTATGTGGACCAAAAGACAATGGCTCTTAAAAACAGTTGACAACCTTCAACGAAAGATCATGTGTGTGTGTGTGTGTTTGTGCGTGTGTGTTTGTGCGTGCATGTGTGTGTGTGTGTGTGTTTGTGCATGCGTGTGTTTGTTTGTGTGTTTGTGCATGCGTGTGTTTGTTTGTGTGTTTGTGCATGCGTGTGTGCATGTGTGTGTGTGTGTGCATGTGCACGCGTGCACGTGTGGGTGTATGTCCCCACTCTGCCCCAACCCCCACTGGAACTAGGCCTGGGGGGCACTTAAAATGTGTATAATAGTTAGGCAGTTAGGTAGTTCTTATTTTATATATATATATTTTTTAAAATATCTTCATTCGACATATTTGTAATTGGCATTATTTACCTTGCTTTCCATAGAGGTTTAAATGTCCCACTTGCCCACCAAACATGTGGTAGTAGAATTTAAAGCATTTTCCCACAGTATCCACAGTGATGGGTGGACTTATGATCCGAGCTGTTGAGTTGGCTCTCTTGTTGGAAGCCTCTGTGTAGATATAGTAGCCTGAAACAGATTTGTAGATGTAGTGCTATTGATTTTCATAGCTTGCAATATTAAATACTAGGGGCCCGTTTTACAAAGATGTCATAACTTTAAGACGTCCTAAACCATGTCACTGGGTTAATAAATAATATTTCATGTTAAAACTTAAACTCTAGTTATTTTCATACTATTCAGTAATGCTTCAAAGTATAAAACTATTAATCAGAAACTTGTAACTACTCAGATTTTTCCGATAATTCTGCAATTTATTACTGTCGATTTAAACCATGTGGCTTCTAATTATCATTAATACATTGTTCCATTACTAGATAGTTCGCAAAGCCGTGTCTCTGGAGACATTAGTATAACCATGTCAAATATCAAAACACAAAACCTCATTAATTATGCCCGAGCACGACAGCGAAACCAGAATGCAGCGGAAGAAGTGTATTAATTTGCAATTTTATCACTCAAAAATATCGTCCATGCCTAAATAAAAACCAGTAATAATTAGTAAGGTATGTAATGTCAGTTTGTACAATGTAAAAACAGAGTACTGATTTCATCATTTAGTAAGCACTTACTGTTAAAAATAACGTCAAGTTTTACAAAGCCGTTATAAATTTACGAGATTGTGAACAATGTGTCTTGGGCGATGGTTTGGCTACAAATGTCAAAAATTGTTGTAAACTGTGCATTTTTCAAAAAAAACCAATTTTTCTTTGGAAAATCCACAGTTTACAACACTATTTTTTTTAATTTACCGAACCCTTTTGCCAAGTGATATCGTTTGCGACATCGTAAATTTATGAAGGTTTTGTTAAACCGTAACGTAGTTACAAAAACAGATGGACCTAGTTTTAGGCCAGATTCTTTTCATGTTGTTCGTACATTAAGAGGCTCACTTATCAGCCCTTATAGCACTAATTATATTTTAATAAGACGTAATTTTTTTACAAACATACCCTGTTGAAATATTATCTTGTCCCTGTTACACAAAACGATCAGTTTTGATACAATATCCTGCGGAGCTGTTCCTTATCATAAGCTTGTCGTAGTGCAGGAATCGATTGAAAACAGATTGAATCTGCGCGCTATGACAGTCGTAAGCCAATGTTACATTTTAGTACCATCTTAGCCTAAAATCGCTATAAAAAACAGGGCCCTATTGTGGCATCAATTGTTAGTTTTTTCTGCTTCACTATCCTAAATAGAGGATATAATATGAATGTCCATATCATGCTGAGAAAGACTGAAGGGAAGATTTAAATTTAGGCACGAGTATCATGAACACAGTATGACACAGACACGACTATGATATTATATTTGGAACCGTAGAGTTTTTAAGATAACTAAAAGCAATAAAGTGTCGGAATAGACTCAAACATAACAGAGCCCGCAGAATAACTTGATAACGTAACTGATGACGAAACCGAAATAAAATGCCTATTTAGAGTAAAGTAGCAAATTTATGCAATGTTTAGTTATAAATAACCTCCATATTGGTTCCCAACTTTCACCCAAAAAATTATAACTATTTGTTTGCAAAATTTAAGCTATCATTTCTGAAACTTGTACAACAGAAATTGTTCAACCGTCACTTGTTATTTGTTGTGCAGATCGTCTGTCTGTATCAAGGAAGAACATAGTTTTTTTATTGTACGTTGTTGTTGTGGTTTTGGGGGTTTGGATGTTGTTGTTGTTTTTTTGTGGTGGGGGTGGGTGTTGCTGTGGGTGTTGTTTTTGTTTTAGTTGTTTTAGCAACGAGGGCTTATATGTATGTATTTACTTAATTGTTGTTGTTGTTGTTGTTGTTGTTGTTGTTGTTGTTGTTATAACCTCACAATGTTTTAATTTAATTATTTTAATTTCAGCTTATTTTTACCATTTAAAAAAAATCATGACGAAAAACAAAATCTGGATAAATTGGACAAATCATAAAGCCCAAAAATAAGCTAAAACTTACTATTGTCCAGTATGTAGACCATTATAATTAGTGTCATCTGACTGCTGGGTCTTACTGAACTGTATATCATTGCCTATCACCTGATACTTTAAATGACACATTACTGTCAGAGTTGTATTAGGTTTCCTGAACATATCAAGGAACCACCAACCCCAGAAGCGGAGATATGAGAGATCTTTGTCTGTGCTTAAAACCATATAGTTAGCCTTCTGGGACCTGTTCCACAAAGCTTTATTGACTTTAGTTATGATATTTTAATGAACATAAAACATTTGGCCCTGTTCCTCAAAACGATCTTAGGTTAAGTTTATCGTAAGTGCTAAAATATAATATTGGCTTACGACTGTCGTAGCGCAGAGATCGCTTTAGAACCGGTGCCATTCCAAAATCAATGTCTGTGCTACGACAGTTGCAAGTCCATGGTAAGAAACAACTCCACAGGACAATGTTTCAAAATTCACTTACGATCATCTTAACACTAAGATCGCTTTGAGGAACGGGGCCCTGATGCCTTAAGGGAGCAAGGTCATTTTCCAGAAAACATCGTAAGGGTAATACGTCTAAACTTTCATCTTAGCGTTCTCGTTACGAGAGCGCTAAGATGAAAGTTTAGACGTCTTAACCTTACAAAAGATTGTAGAACAGGGCTGTGAAGGTTGAGTGCAGTTACCAAAGTTGGTTCTTGTGTTAAAACTGTCGACGCAAATTGGTGATGTCCCTGATTTATAGGTACTCATCTTTGATGTTGGACTCGTATGAAAGCAATTTCCATTCCAATATACGTTTGTTTACAGTTAAGTGCCGTAGAGTGCAGAGAATTTTATATTTAAAGTGAAGGCAATGATATGAGGTATAGGGTCAGTTTGGAAAAGAATAGAAAAATATTTTACATAGTACAAGAGAAAATATTGTTTGTGTTACGTTTTATATGTAATAATTTAGACAAATGCGATTGATGTAAGGTTTATTAAATGGAAATGAACTTAAGCTTATATCAATAGTTCTAATGTGACAATATTAGCGAGTGTCTACTACATCAGTGTACATATTACTTTATCATGTTTGATAACTGGTGTTAGTACATACACAGAAACGTCACAACAACACATAAAAAGGTAACTATAAAGTAACTATAAGTATTTTTTGTTAATATTCCCACACAACTTATCAATGCCTCCCAAAGATTAGTATTTACATACCTTCTTAAGTGAAGTTGCTTCCGTGGTGTAGTACTTAAGCATCTGCTCAAACAACGTGTAGGTAAGTTCTGAGTCAAACCCAACCTCCCTCCACCCCCGTCCGAAAGTTTCAAATTAAAGGGCGTTTTAAACATGCAATTGCACGATGATTTGTCGTGAGGACTTGATGAAAACGGCGTTAAACGCCAATTCACTCACCCAACTAAAATGTGCTGGTAATAAAGTTGGTATTACGTCAGCCTTAACTAACTGTTTCTCAAGAAATTCTATATTATGTAAAAAGTCAACGTTTTGGAATAGATTCTTATGCCGTTGTAAGCAAGAATTTTGCTTGACAAAGAAATTAGAAGCTGTACCAAAACATTGCCTCCTCACTATGTGATAAAAGTTTTTTGTCTTTGTAAAAGATTTGTCCATCACTAATCTCCCTGGCACCACATAGGTGATCCGTTTGTTTACCATGAGCAGATTATCTTTAATATTTCAAGATAATGAGCTTATAGACGCAAATATTTCTTCACATTTCACAATAGCACACAGTAACCAGTAACACGGCTAACCCCAAGAGTGCCAAGTTCAAAATTGGCATCTTTCATTGTCCGAATTCCAATGTAAATAAGCTGTTGAAAACTTATCCTAGGTCAATTTATTTAAAAAAGCTCCTAAAGGAGTTCGTTTAAATAAATTGACTCAGGATAGGTTTTCAACAGCACAAGTTAATCAAAGATTTAATTCTTAAGCGTACAACATCAAGCTACAGAGGACGAGTCTGAACTTATTGGAAATGTGGACCATAATTTTCTTGCATACTATATCATGGAACCTGACACGTTATTTATATCATCCAGTTTCATCTACTTTAAGGGCTTCTTGTCTGGGAACAGATTAATCTTTAGTGCAAATTGGGCATTCAGAATTTCGAACATAATGAAACAGAAACCAACTATTTGAAAATAAATTTTATATCAGAAGAATGGATAATTGGTTATGCCATTAAACAGTGGCAAGCAGAACTATATGTTATATTTTAGGATTACGCTATATGAAAAAGTGAATATTTGTTTACTTTGTGAAGTTGAGTCCTGTGTGGGATTCGAACCCACACCCTGAGAGTCAGGCACCAAATGAGCTTCTGAGCATCTCAACGCCTAAACCATTCGGAGACGGAGACTTTGACAAGAATCGTTTAAGAAAAATCGTTTATCACATTACCATTACACCAAAAAATATCTCATTCTTGCACAAATGTAGAAATTGGTCAAAAATACATTTTACATCAGAAAATTCGTTTATCACATGACCATCACACCCCAAAGTATCTTATATTGCAAACGTGCAGCTATGATAGATTAGATTATTTTTGTCTGTCAGAATAAGTAGACAGCAGGCAAACAGAATTTTATAAATGATCACAATTTCAGAACCTAATATGCAATGATTTAAACACCTATTTGTATTTGTTTCCAGCTTATGTTAGGATGACGCAAGTTTGAAAGTTTGGTCACATGTATTTTTGCGCTGATAATGTACTCAAAAACACTTCTTTGAAATCATGTGCCCAAAGTGGTTTAGTTACAAATGCAATTGACGAGATTTTTACGATTTTATAACCCTTACCGTGCGGCATAGTTTTAGAGAAGTTATCTTGAGTGGCGTGTTTCAAATTTGTTTTTGCCTATCCCAATTACTGGTCTCACGCAACATCACTGCCTGTCTGTTCATGCGGCTCACGAAAATATCCGGGTCAGGCTACTAGTAGCCTGACCCGGATATTT
>JAULCD010261097.1:0-10219 GCA_032361085.1 Calliostoma canaliculatum
CAGAGTACGTCTCAACCCCCTCCCCGACATCCCTGGCTCAGACTACATCAACGCCAGCATCATGCACGTCAGTATAACATATTACTACATTTCAACATCTTTGAGGTGAATCTATAGTCTGTAGATTATGCCCATTGATATTTTAGTGTCCCCTAGTATCCTTAGTATCTCCTGACATCAACACTGGCCCAGGGGTTTCGGTTTATAAATGCCAAAATTGTTGTAAACTGTTGATTTTACAAAGCAAAACTGTTTATAACGAACAAGTCTACACAATCATCATAACAACATTGAGTTACATTTAATACACAAATGATGTCAAATACTCTTTCGCTATAAAGCTAGTTGTTTGGATACCCATCCTGCCCCCTATCACGTGACTACGAGATTACCAACATTCTCATGCACGGATACAGGATTTTGTTACTGGGGTGCAAGGGTCGACAGGGGGTTCGGGGTGGGGGCCAGGCGTATGTCATATACGGTATATATCCATAGCTGTACGGGGGTTGCGAGTGTGTCTTGTTCGATTATATACCGTATCATAGGTATATGTCTGGCGATGTCTGTTCGCCTCCAGAGTTAAAAACAGCAATGCTAATTTGATCAGTGTATTTCATTTTCTTTGTCCGAAGGCTGTTCTACACTTGAAGCACCCAATAGCAACATTACAGTCGCTTTATCAAATGGGTTGCTTCCCTTTGAGTGCCAATTTCAAATCCCCCCCTCCCAATATCTAGATTGTGTATTTGTGTGTGTTTGTGCGTGTGTGTATGTGTGTTAATGTGTGTGCGTGCGTGTGTTTGTGTGTGTGTGTCTGTGTGTTTGTGTGTGTTTGTGTGTGGTTAAAATCTTATCCTGTGATAAGGCTCCAAAAGGAGCTATTTAAAACAAATAAACACAGGATAGGTTTTCAACAGAAGGATTGACACTTAAAGGCTTAACGTTAGTGGACAGTGCTTCGGAAGTGGTCTCAGTTAAGTTTTTGGATCTACATAATACCGTCACCCTATCTCCAACCCCATGTGGACTACAATGTATCATGCTGACCTGACGCATTGTACGACTCTAAACATAACGTAGGTTTTCTTTCTTTATCTGCCCACAAAAGGAGTTATCTGTGTCCTGTTTTGCAGCAGCAATATTACCGCACCATTCTTTTTTCGTCTATTCATTATTGAGCGCAACCCGATAGTGTATTCCACATAGAGTAAATAGAATTTTTATAAACGAGGCCCTTTCTAAAAGTTTTAAACATATAAAGACAAATGCTTTGTTTGTCAATATAACTATTTCAGAAAGAAAATCCTCGTCCATGATTAAGTTTAAAAAAGTAAGAGGTTATTGTTTCACTCACAAATAAGTAAGTTCTTGCTCACTCCCTGCTTTGAGTTTAATGGCATGGTCTCTTGTTTTATATTTTGGAAGGCTAAAATTGAGAAAAACAGCAATAATAATTGTGATAGGTGCCCTTTCTAAGATCAGATGTCGGACAAACCTGGTTGAGTCCTTTCACCAGTTAACAGCTTATTTGAGCTTTTGTTGAGCTGTGTCAATAGTGGCTATGTACTGGCACATTCTGTTAATTCTTCACACTGAGAATCTTAGTCAAATATTTTAAAACAGGTTATGTATTGCATTATTTTGACAAAATGTACTCAAAACTGATGACTACAAATTGTGTTATATTATGGTAACACTACCATCAAAATTTTCATACAGGATTTATTAAATGTGCATAATTTAGACATAATCATAAAAAAAACGATTAATTAAATATATAAATGGCAAGTGTTTACCCCATTAAGCGTTTTTATCATTCAAAACTCTAACGGGAGATGTTACTTTGTGAGATCAAGTGATATCCCCATGGAAGTAATTTTACGTGTAGCAGCCCATAGACGCACAGGCCTGAGTAAGCCTGTAAAACATGCAGACCATGGATTTATGGCATAGTATGGTTTCACATGATAAAAACTATTTTACCTGCGTGTCTCCTAGCATTAACACTTAATATATGTAATATAAAATACACTTGGGGGAGATTATAAGTTTGTGTATAAACCCGCCTTTGTGATGTAGTGGTTAGAGTGTTGTCTCGGAGACAGCTAGGTGTGGGGTCGACTCCTGACCGCGTCAGATCATAATACGTCATAAAAATTGCACTCTCACGATTGGGTATAACAAGGAGTGTTTGATTTTGAGACGATATACTGTGTCTGAGTAGGGTATTCGTATTCAACATGTTAATGATATAATATCTCGATGATTACATACACATAAAAGTACACGAAGCTTGGCAACAACCTTTAGAATGGAGAACCGTTCTAAATAATATGTTGCATTATGGTGCAATGCGTGCATCACTCTTGGTTTTGGTAGTATCCGAGATTGCTAGGCTACACAGTCATGTGTAACAGTTTACTTCCTTCGTGAGGGTGGAGAGTTTTTCATTTGTTCATTTTTTGTGTTACAGAGTCAGGACGGAAAGAACACCTATATTGCTGCTCAAGGTCTGTTATTTTTAAACAATATACCAATGCAACGGTAAGAACACTGTACACACAGAAGACATTAGACTTTATTCTGGATTACAAATAGTAATAGTGAAAACAGGCTGATAATAATATCTAAGAAACACTTTTTTTCCATGACCAAAGCATGGTCGAGTGTCTCTGACTTGACATGAACACCAATTAGTCACAGCTTTATTTCCTGATGTTTCTCCCCAGCTCCTAACAAGAAGACCGTGGGAGACTTCTGGAGGATGATCTGGGAGCAGAGATGTGGTCGGGTCATCATGTTGACTGGACTCGTTGAGGACACTAAGGTCAGTTGAAATCTATTTGCAGCCTTCCCTTATCCCCAGTCTGGTTTAAGCAATTTTAAAACTATTTGTCTGCACATCAACATACATGTGATTGTGGTTTGAAGCATAAACTGTTTTACTTGTTTCCAGATCAAATGTCACCAGTATTGGTCTGACAAGGATGCTTTTGACTCTGATCACTTCCAGGTTAAGGTCGAGGTCACAGACATTCGTGCTAATTTCACTATCCGACATCTCAAGGTCACCAGTAAAGAGGTACGATATCACTAAAATGCTGACAAACGTATATGTGTTGTACAAATTACTAATATATTATGATGTAAAACGTGAAGGAATATATGTTTTCACTTTCACTTTAGACGAACGAGTGTCGGTCAGTTGTCCAGTACCACTACACCACGTGGCCCGACCACGGCGTCCCCGACACCCTCGCCCTCGTCCACTTCATCTGGATGATCAGACGGACGGACACACAGACATGCGGACCGTTAATGGTGCATTGCAGGTAACGAGCATATTTACATTTAAGGAGCATTTCATTAAATTATATCAAGTCAGAATGTTTTGATAGAACATAATATGCTAACCCGTGTCACAAACACCTGGTGTAACAGTGATTGATTGTTAACCTGTACAGTTTCAAATTAGTTTTAGTAAGAAAGGAAAGTATGACCACCGTGTGTTGTTGAAAACTTATCCTGTGGTACTTTGTTTAAAAGAGCTCCTTAGGAGCTCTTTTAAACAAAATACCACAGGGTAGCTTTTTAACATCCTGCTTTTTGGTTGGAATTGGGACACTAAAACTGGCAAATGTTGATCCTGGCACTTTAATGGTTAACTCCCTTACTTTTTTAAAAAGCAAATTAAAGCCCTTTACAGCGTATTCGGGTTAACATGTAGACATAATACAGGCACGTGTTGTTCACAGAACAATAACAAGTTATATTATAAAGATATGTAGTTTATTAATAAGCAAGAACGTACCCCCCACGTGTATAATACTACCTCTGTAATTTTAAAATTAAACTACTTTTGCTATGTCAACTGCTTTGTCTGTCATGTGGCACTTATATTATAACCTCGTGTCCCTCTAGTGCTGGTATCGGCCGCACTGGGACCTACATCGCTGTGGACTCGCTGCTTGACCAAGCTCGGACGGAGGGGAAGGTGAACGTGCAGGAATATGTGTCTGTGATGAGGGAACAGAGAAAGAACATGATACAAACAAAGGTATTTCGTTACAGGATCAGTACAAGAGTGTGTTCGTCTGTTTGTATCTCTCTACAGGATTAGTACGAGTGTGTGTTCGTCTGTATGTATCTCTCTACATAATAAGCAGTACAAGTGTGTGTTTCACTGTCGATATCTCTTGTCAGGAGCAGAACAAGTGTACGTTTTACTGTGTTGATCTCTTTACAAGAGCAGTACGAGTGTTTATGTCATTATGTTTTCTCTCTACTAAAACTGTTTAAGTTTACGTCACACTGTTTATGTCTTTAAAGCAACAGTAAAAGTGTGCGTTCGACTGTCTGTATTTCTTTACGGGAGCAGTACAAGTGTGTGTTCCACTGTCTGTGTTTCTCAACCGGAGCAGCACGAGTGTGTGTGTTTCACTGTCTGTATTTCTCCACAGGAGCAGTACGAGTGTGTGTTCACTGTCTGTATTTCTCAACAGGAGCAGTACGAGTGTGTGTTCACTGTCTGTATTTCTCAACAGGAGCAGTACGAGTGTGTGTTCCACTGTCTGTATTTCTCAACAGGAGCAGTACTAATGTGTGTTTCACTGTCTGTATTTCTAAACAGGAGCAGTACGAGTGTGTGTTCACTGTCTGTATTCCTCAACAGGAGCAGTACGAGTGTGTGTTCACTGTCTGTATTTCTCAACAGGAGCAGTACTTATGTGTGTTCCACTGTCTGTATTCCTCAACAGGATCAGCACGAGTGTGTGTTCACTGTCTGTATTTCTTAACAGGAGCAGTACGAGTGTGTGTTCACTGTCTGTATTTCTCAACATGAGCAGTATGAGTGTGTGTTTCACTGTCTTTATTTCTCAATAGGGGCAGTACGAGTGTGTGTTCTACTGTCCGTATTTCTTTACAGGAGCAGTACGAGTGTGTGTTCCACTGTCTGTATTTCTCAACAGGAGCAGTACGAGTGTGTGTTTCTGTGTCTGGTTGAGATGACAAATTATGGCAGCACCAGCCTAGACGATGAGAATTTCGCTAACAGCTACAACAACAGTGGCATGGACACCAGAGTTGACAGAAAGACGCTAAGAGATCTGACTCAGGTAAACATGTTATATTTTGTTTACAACAATAAACATCACAATTAACCCTATTTGAAAATAATGGCAGTTACAAATATAATATGTTTTACATCGTCGGCGAACTATCATTGTTTAAAGCAGACGTTGAACCAAAGTTGATGACGACGATGATGATATGTCTAAGTTTTGACTGTTTTGTGTGTGTCCACAGATGCTGACAAGAGAAAAGCATCCAGGTTAGTAAATCATATTTTTAGGATGCCTCAACAAACATATCTATGTATCTATATAAATTTAAATCATTTGATAACAGTCATTGTTTTCCTGGCTTTCAAGTATACACGACGTATTACTGTTTTCATCAGGTTCCCCCTCGAGGATGTGGGTGGATGGCAATCAAGATTTCATTATCAGACTTGGACCGGTGAGTGATCTATTTGACCCTAAAAGGCCAAACTGAATTAGTAAGACATACAACTGTGACCTTGTGTTGTTGCAAGTCTAGCCTGTGATAATTTGATGAAAAGCTCCTAGAGGAGCTCTTTTAAACAAATTATCAATGAATATATGTTTTGTCTATTTAAATTGAAATTTGGATTTTGCAATATTGTTCAGTTTGACACTCTAACACAAAAATCTTTTTGGGTTTTAATATATTCACCTGCACTTTAGTGTTATCTTAAAGCACAAGCAAAAGTATTCGATCAATAGGTGTTACCCAACCTGGTCATGCTGAACATTTATACACTGATAATGTACTGAGGACAAAATACGTGATACAAAACAATGGTGCACGAAGAACACATGCTTTTCAAATGTGCTTTAAGTAACATAGAGAACTTATGGCATCACTTTATTGAGATATAAAGACTGCCGCACGAACAAACAACTCAGTTTCGCCTCGCTCTTTGTTCATGCAACAGTCTACTTATATCCCAAACTGTCACTCATTCTCTATCTATTACACAAATACGATGGTAGAGTAGTACTTTGACATTTTTAGAAAAAACAATGGAGGTGAATATTTTAAGGTGGTAATATTACTACTAATAATAATAATAATAACATGCGACTACACAACACAATTGAGTCGTTCAGAATTAGACTTTCCATGAACAAACACACATATATTTTCCAAATTTATTATCCCACCTGTACTCATGCACAAGAATGGTCTGCTTGTGTTTAAGTCTTTGAGACGTGTGAATGGACACCTAATGGTTGTGTCCCCGGCCCCGAGTCTGGAGAAGTTGTTTTGGAAGCTGGTGGAGGAGAACAATGTCAACAACGTCATCGTCCTCTCACAGCAGCAGGTGAGTCGTTACGTAGTCTTTAATGTCCTTTCACACATTCAGTTGTGTAATGTCGAGATACTCAATAAATTTAAACATTTTGTTAAATGTTTGTTATTGATTATTGTCTTTGTTTCCTTCTTCATAATTCATCTGATTGTACTAGTTTGCTCGAGGTCCACCAATCCTGTTAGAACATATTTGTTTTGTGTTTTGTTGGTAAGAAATCGTTAGGGGGTATTTTTAGGAGCAAAAAGCATCACGTGTCTGACTGCACCACCCGAATTACAGTACACACGTTCTTTGACAGGTGGACTTGACAGGGACGAAAGGACGCACAAAGGAGTACGTAGACATCTCTGTGACAACAACAGATCACAGTGACCTCGCACCAGATCTGAACATGGCGTCACTTGAACTCAAGGAGAAGGTGGGTTCATATAACCGTAATATAGACAGTAATGTGTGTGCAATGCTATTATTGTTATGATAAAGTAGTCATATATTGCATTTTAATTATATATTTTTTCCTTTGAAGTCTATTCAGACTACACAAGATGTCACGGTATTTACGTTTACTGGACCTGTTGCCATAGAGACGATAAAGGAACATCTCTTGGACCACGCCCACATCCAGCACGTGTTAGCTGAACAATCCCCTGTTGTAATTATACACAGGTAAGTCAGCAATGATCACTCGCACTGTTGATTAACTGAGAATCTTACCCTGCTGTTTCATGCCAAACATATCAACACACACACTGGAAAAAATGTATAGATATTATTCAGCGGGGGTTTTTTAGGGGTTTGATGAGATTTCGGAAGGAAATCTCATCAAACCAAAAAAAACCGCTGAATAATTTCTATACGATTTTTTCTAGTGACATTGATATAAAAGAAAAAGTTCGAGTCTTGAGCAGAGTTTGTTACTTTCATCAACTACTGTTGATATATTTGGTAACAGAAGGCACAAGAGTGCAAATTCGTTTTTATACAAACGTAATTTTGACATACATCAGTCATTTTGTGATTGTTTCTCTTCTTTATGATGTGATGCCAGTGCTAACTTTATTCATTTTTTATTAACATATATTTATTAACATTGAAATATAAAGATTTTTTTTTGACTTATCACTTATCACTCTCAGCAGTGGAGAACTGTTCTACAGGGCTGTGAGGATAGGGTACAATGCTTGCATCACCCTTTGTCAGTACCCACCGAGACTCGCAGTTCTACAGGGCTGTGAGGATAGGGTACAATGCTTAAATCACCCTTTGTCAGTACCCACCGAGACACGCAGTTTTCACAGAGTCACACCGGTGTTCCCCTGCTGTAAAATCTGACCACAGCGATATAACTGAAAATTGCTGAAAACCCTAAAAAAACTCACTCACTCTGGTGATAATGATACATATATCCCACTCATAAAGTTTAATGACCTCATGCTCATTTTTTATAACTCAGTTGAGATTGGTTTTTTCAGCAATGAAGACAGAAAAACTGCCGTTATTCTGTGCACTATAATGAACATCATCTCTGAAATTCTGGAAGATCACCGTGTTGACGTCATAGGTCACGTGAGAACCTTCCTCAAGTGTTGTCCCGATGTATCCTTCACAGAGGTGAGTGACGTATACTTTTGTTCAGAAGCCATCGATAAATAATGACGTTTGTAAACTTTTTTTTTAAATTTGCTTTTACTTATTAAATATATAAACAGGAGTAAGTAATATATGTGTGTCTTGAAAATGTTATTTTCATGTAGTAAAACAAAACCAAAATTTATTTAGGTTTACGAATGCCCCAAATGGTATACCATGTGCACTTTCCAGATAAACAAAAGATGTGTGTTTAAATTTACAATTAATGTCAAATTTATTCGTCTCATTGTCAAATCTGAATGGGCTGTTGAAACCTATGTTGTGGTGACAGATAATGTTTTAAAAGGTACTAAGTGACATTTTTCATGTGTAGTTTTCAACCACTGGTTTTAACACTCTAGCACCACCGTATTGTTTCTCGGCGATTCGTATATAGAGCTTTTATATTTATATTGAATTATGTCAAACGAAATTAATGTTTTTCATTGCATCAAAATCAGTTTTGGTAGGAATTAATATGTGTTAGCAATAAAAGGCATAGATTACCATCAATGTGTTGTTTGATACATCGTTCCTAACTCGAATTATGTCCCAGGTCTTTATTAGATACGTATGTATGTGTACATGTTTTCTAATTGTTGAGGGAGATAATGCTGCATTAACAGGACAAAATGACAGGTTAGTTTGGAACATGACTGTTTAGTCTGCTACTGAACTCAATGTTAACAAAAGTCTAAGTACTCTCTATGGGTATCAATGCTTCCCTTAATGCCACATAGACTCCGCCTGCCCCGTCAGTTGCCCAACATTGTTTGCTCATCACAGTTGTAAACACGCTTTTGTCCACTATCGATTGGAAATTGCTAAATTTTACTGTATTGTATAATGGCTGTAAATGTATAAAACTATATATTAGACAAACATCAAACTATTTGGACAAAACATGAGTAATTGGCTAAGAATGACACAGCGTCATTGTGACAGTTTGAAGTTGGGATTTTCTTAAATTTCAATGTATAATATCAATGTATATTAACAATAGATCACGTTCATATAACATGATGTCATATGGATACTCTAATAATTGTATTGTGAACAAAATAATACACTTCATATAATGTCACTATGAGCATGTAAATATGGGTGATTTCAAAACTAAAGGACAATATTTACTAGCACAAAAGAATGAAAAACATGTACATGAATTTAGTAAGGTTATTTTTCAAGGAACTTTTAACCTTTATTGGAAAATTGAACTTTAATATTTGGCAAAAGATAAACATGGCATGAAATCACGTTTGCAAACTTTGCATTTATGTGAAAAATGTTTTTTGTTTAATTGGACATTTCTCAGATGTGTTCTTGAGCATGACATCTTTTGACACATTATGTAATATTTGAATATATAAGATATATCTATCCATGAAATTATATATTCAATTCAGTTTAAAACATTGACCTTTTTTGCTTGGTTAAACAAAGAAGTGAATAAGCACATTTTGAAGAAATGTATTACTCATGTTGGCAATAATAATAGTGACTCTATGGATTAAATACACTGATTCTAATTTAAGCACAAATAGTATGTGTCATGTTACTAGTAATGACTCAGTTTAATAGTAGTGACTGAACAAAATTTACCGGAACAAAAACCGACAAATATAATACAAATAAATCATTATGACACATTTGTACTGTTTGTTACTAGTATCTTTTCTGCTGCTAAATATGAATTTCATGGATACAATACCATAAAGTAATAAATAAAGTCGGTTGACTTGTTTCTTTCAAAGTTTTCTAGTTTTAATTTGCAGGCCCTAGACAGCCATACTACATGAAGTATCTTCATGTAAATGCAAAAAAATACTGGATTGTTTATTTTATTGTCTAATAAGATGTTGAACATATCAATTGAAAATTATCTGTATTTTTGTCAATACCACCACAACGTGTCGTCATTATCATTACATTAGCTTTGTAATGATAATTACCTGGAGAGTAATGACATTAGTTTGTGTTAGTAGACCATTTCAGGTTTCCTGTGCCGCTTAACGTTTTAACATGATCATGGTGACCGTTTGACAACATGAATTTACAAAATCATTCAAACACTTTCTTGATTTTATAAAGTTTATTAAATAATTTGTTTAGTTCGGCAATGACAATAACTGAATATATTTATGCTGTAATCTGAAAAAGAATCACCACCAACAACTGTTTGTTAAT
>JAULCD010261208.1:0-10218 GCA_032361085.1 Calliostoma canaliculatum
ACCTGTTAACTTACACTAAGCTAATGAATCGTTGTTGACTGTAAGTTTTCCCTGTTTAATGTGCAGTTTACAAATGCTGGCATTGTACAATTTAACCAAATCCACGATTCTTATGCTAGATGACACAACACAACAAAAATAAAACATGATTTCAAAAATGTATTTATTACAAATGATACCTACAAAAATAAAATACTGTGGAAAATTAATACATTGATACTCATAAAAATATAAACTTCATATAAAAAGTTTTGGTTATCTTGGTTAGCAAATTTAAATAATAAAAGCACAACAAATAGAAGGTTATAACAATTGATATACAAATTATAGAAACAAGACATGTCAACCTTAAAGAAACACCTCTATAAAACGGTAAATACATTATATATTTGAACATAATCTAACCTACTGATTAATAATTACACAGTGGAATCTCTAAACCGAAATCTGTCTTATCCGGAGTCTTGTCCAAACAGGACGTTTTATCCGGTCCTAGTAAATATTGTCAACTTCATTTGGTTGTTCTTAAGATATGTATAAACCAGACTTCAATGCAAACTGAACTTTTTCCTGGTCTCAAGCGAGTCCGTTTAAAAAAGGTTTCACTGTATACACAAAAACATGTATCAAACAAAGATGCTGTAAAAGTAATACGTCATGCCAGGAAACTATCTTTAACCCTTGCCGACTTTATTTAGGTTTGACTAAATTGCATGTTGTAAATTCATACACTGATAATGTACTTAAGACAATATACTTGATATCAATCCTGCTGCACATAAAATACATGTATTTTGACTCTGCTTTAAGTAGTATAGATGTCTTGTGATAGCACTATTGGTATATAAAAGGACTGCCGCACAAATAAACAGCTCGGGTTTGTCTTACCCTTTGTTCGCGCAACAGTTGTTTTATTTCGAGTACTGTCACTTGTCCTATCTATTACATGAGACTGTACAAACAAATTGCTATATTTTTTATAAATGAAAAAAAACCAATACTGATAATTGAATTTCAATGCAGTCACCACTACACAAGTAACAAAGACACTCTTTGGGGTAACAAACAATGGTTTTGTGAAAATGTGCAGAAGTTGTCATTTTTTCTGTCTTTTGTGTTCAATTTTGGAGCATGTAAGCATACTTTCCAGTCAAAATTGACACCACCCTCCACCTGTAGAAACTTTGCGTATGCCTATGAGTTATCTCAGGTACATATAGTCATAGAATTCTTGTTTGGACAAGGCTACCACCTCTCCAAAGCCAAATCGAAGCTGTTTAATAAACAAAGAGTCACCAGAAGATTACATCTTCCCACCATGGAAAAATAAAATAAAATAAAAGTTCTAATTTGCCAAAAAGCGCATTTACACATGTCAATATATATAACTGCCATCTTTCATAAAAACATCTCAAGTATTTACAGTTTTTCTTTGGACAAATAGACTGCTATCCATAATCCAAGTCAATCATTTATTCATGGTAAGGCCATACATTTTTAACTTTATATTTTGACAGCAATAATTCTGTTGGTAGATGGGAAACAATTTTTAAAATGTACTTAACAGATTTTCCCCCCAGAAGTGTTTAACCATGAGAAGGCTGGTATAACATAAGTATTAAAAAAACATTAGTAAACTCTGCAGTTCATCAACTGCTGCATTTGGTATTTATTGTTATGCATTGTTGCTAAATTCATAACAGCAGTTTTTAGTTTTAATTGATAGCGGTACTTAAAATATGACAATTAAAAAACAACAAAACATTTAGACTATCGCCAAGTTTACGATCGGGATGAAATGACGCAAGAATAACAAGCAGCTGACATGGTCAAGCTATACCCCCCGCAACTGGCAAATCGTTTTTTTAAAATAAAGATGTCATTCGGCATATTCCAAGTAATTTTTAGTCATGATACACTGTCATGCCTTTTTGCATCTACATGCTAAATGTAGTGATAATTAAACCAATTGAACGGAAGTTATGAGTCGGACAGGACTCCTTACAGTTTTCGTAAAAATTAATCCCTTTTTGCCTTCAAACACAAATTTACAAAAAATATATTCAAAATTGATTAACATGACACATTACTATACCCTTCTACATCTCCACATCAAATGTGATCAAAAACAGACAATAGAGCCGGACAGGACTCTGAACAGTTTTCCTTAAAAAATCGACACTTTCGTTAAAAAACGGCACAATAACAAAACATTTTACAGAAATATAATCAAAATTGATTAAAATGACGCGTTATTATATAGTTCCACATCTCCACACCAAATTTGATAAAAATCGGACCATTAGTTGCAAAGTTATGAGCCGGACATGAAACGTGATGGACGGTCGGACAGACGGACGGACGGACGCACGCACGCATGGAGCCCATTTTAATACCCCCCGCAACAACGTTGTTGCGGGAGGTAATAAAAAGTGTGGCCTAACAGTAAAAAATTGAATACAAATTTGAAGTGACCAAAAGTCTGTGAAAAATAGTGATGAGGTTGTCAGAGTCGGGGCATATCTTTCGCCGGGGAGCATTTAGCATATACCATTTATTGACAAAACGCCTCAACTTATATCCTGGGGAGCAGGAGTTATCAATATGGCCGAGATGTCAATGTTTACCTTCACACTTGATTTTGGAGGACTTAGGCTTGTTGAAGGAAACCTTCTTTACTGAAGCATACTTAAACATTTGGTATGTTTCACGTGAGACCTTCTGCTGTTGTCGCTTTTTCACTGGTGACAACAATCTGTTTTTAACATTCTGACGAGAGCTTATCTAGCACCGCTGTAAGTTGTCCATCATACAAGTTTACGGTTGACCTGCGGCCGTGAAGTAGGGAATGACGATGACGTTCAGGCATGTCCTCATGAGAGAGGATCCCTGATGCCGACAGAGAGTAAGTTGAGCCGAAAGGTAGCGAGTGTAATACACTGTGTCCTTGATTGTCATAAGACATGTGTGCGGGACATCATGGAGAGGATACTTTGATTGCACTTCAGTACGGTTAAATGATGTGGGTGGTAAGGCAACTTCCAACTTCCATTCATGTCCTCAACCAGCCTTGTGAATAGTCAGCAGATAGTGATGGATAGTTCCTCATCCTAAACTTCTGTGCACTAGGAGCTTTGCTTTCGGAAGCTGACAAGTAGTTCACCATAAAGGCCAGCACTTCACACTTGTGAGTTGCATGCGGGGGACTGTTGGGTGATGCATCATCATCGTCATCTGCAGGAGAAGTGGGTCTCCACGGTAGAAGGAGGATTAACAGTTTGAGTTCATGTGTCCTTTTCCTTCGGAGTGTGGGCAAACCCCTTCGTAGCCATGAAGCAGCATTCAGGCTTGCTACCCAATGTAACCGTGCTCGATCGTTGTGATCGGGAGCAGAATCATGATCAAGATTGAGAGCAATCCAGGAACTAAATCGGGATTAGGAATTAGAGCCTGACTTCAAGCAAAAACGATCCCTTAGCGAGCGGCAATGGGGTCAGGATCGTCGTGATCGATCGGAAGATCTGTCACGCGATCGTCGTCAGGATCAGTTTTGGGATCACTTTCGAGATCAAGATCTCGTTCATTCTCAAATCTTGTTTGTATTTATCACTGCAGAATTTTTGTTGCAAAACAGCCGAATGAACCTTCTAAGAGGCCAGTATTACTAGCGGATTAGAGCTCACTGCCAGAGCTGTGACCACCGATCAGGGGGTTGTGAGCAGGTATCGAAATGGCAGACAGATGGATCAAGGAGATCTGCATTTTTACAGGACTTGAGGGCAGACAATTGTGGAAGAGTCACCAGGGAGCAAGCAAGTATCATTAAATTCCTATTTAAAGGATTCATAGGTTAATCGAGCATGAATAAGCAATAGCTGTTGGTTCGTATTGTAATTGAATAAAACAAGAATACTTCGGTTATCTAATGGCAATTATGTGCTTTTAAATAAAAAAGTCTTTACTAGACAAACCCCAATTTTATCTCATATAGGGTACTAAATACTTACCTAAGTAAATACAGCTTGTCTACAGAAAGGTAAATTTAAAGTTCCCTAATCAACACACAGTCTTAATTTCATTAAATGGTGAATATGAAATCTCCAAAGTCAGCTCGACACTGTTAAAAAATATGATTTTTAGATTAAAATCCCTGTTTGAAGGTCTGTAAACATACATACAAATGGGTATCTCCCTAGACGATAGTCTAGTTAAACTGGAAAGTAGAGAAAGCAGTTTTTAACCTGCCATCTCATCACAAATTCTTCGGCAAACTCCGCATGAACAAGCAGGAATTCCCGTGGGGAGGCATAGGTGGGAGTTTCTATGTATGTTTACAAACCTTAAAACAGGGATTTTAATCTAAAAATCATACGTTTTATCTGTAAACATACATACAAATGTGAATCGAATCCGACAGAAACACATAGGATGATGGGTCTCATAATTCCGTGCAACTCCCTTGCATAAAAATGCGGTCAAACCATGCCCACTTGTGACAAGAAGCCCTCATGTCACTATCAGGCCAAGGAATGTAAACACAAGTTGACACGAGGTGAAGGTCATTCACCAATAGTGATAGACACATAACATATTACAGATACACAACTTGAGCCCGCAGCTGTCGAAAATTTGGAATCTAGTCGCTGTCAGAGATTAAAAATCATTTAGCACAATTTGTCAAAAATACAATCCACAATGATCTTTACGCTCAGCACAAATTAATACTGGGGAATCAGGTTCGAATCCCAGAATTACAACAGACAATACTGATTGCTTGCACAACACAAAAAAAACTACTAAGTTTTTAATGTACAGAGAAGTGCAAACATGAAGTTTAAATTTATTAGTGACATACAGATGAACGTTTCTGAGCAACCACGAGGGAACTAAACCTTATGGAGCCCCTTGACATCAATAGTAAACATGTCACGTAAATAATTGGAGGCAAACACGGAAGTAGACTTCCAGAAGCAGCCTTCCATTATTGACATAACCAAACAGTTACTATGTAGAGCTAAAATAGACGCAATAGCTCGAACTTCATGCGGGTGTGGGGAAGTAGGTGGTGCTGGTCCTCATGCTTTGTATGCGTTCAATACGAACGATCTCAACCTGTTAGAGATTGTATTCTTAGTAATTTCCTTCTTAGACGTGGTTGAGATCTGTATAAACAGATGATGAAATTGCCCTAGTCGCTGTTCAGACCTGTCTAGATATACATGAAGCGCTCGGACTGGGCAAAGGGAGAGATCTTTGTGGTTATCAGGCCCCAAGATGGTAGATAGGGGCAAGATATCGAACGTTCTGGTATGTTGGGCCGGAAGCTGATTTTGGCGTGAAAATCCCATCGAAGACTAAGATGTATCTTGCCAAGCTCACACTGGTCGAACGTGATTCTGCCCACATTGATGGCATGGATTTCTGACACACACGTCGCAGTAGCGAGCGATAAAAGGAAAATGTTTTCTGGGTTAGCAAGTCGAATTCTCTACACCAAGATACCTGTCGTCCGTTTGTAGGTCAATTTGATCTGGTAGCGAGAATGGTGGCTGATAACCTACTTAAAGAACTTCCGGGAACCACGTCCTGGCCAACCAAAGCAGACTTTGTTGTCCATCTGTCAAACTTTCTCCAGTATCAACGGTAACAGCACGGTCGGGGGAAACATGTAGGCATCGAGACACTCCCACGATATCGGTAGTGCATTGTGATCCCATGCCTGAGGGTACGGGATCGGCGACGTGGGATCGTAGGAGACAGTTGTTGTACCGGGTCGCAAAAAGATCTAATCGAGGTACCCAGAAGTGAGCTGTCAGCTGATGAAACACTGTTGGGTGGAGCATTCACTCTGTGGGAGACGGCCGAGATGGTATCGACAGGGCATCGGCTACGACGTTCTTGGCCCCCAGGAATGTGTTGAGGCTTGATCTTCATGTATAAATCCATGTTGTAGACAAGTTTGTAGAGCCTGAATGTCCAGATCAATAAGATCGCCGAGCACGTTGTTACGTGTCGATTCCCAAATTGAAACAAAATGTTAATTCAGAAATCTGTACGCAACAAAATTGAGTGTGAAACCAACAGCCAACAAAGAAATGGTATGCAATCAATAAATAAATTAAAACTAATGCACATAAATTACAATGGCAGTACAGTGATACAATATAAAATAGCAGTAGAAAGTGATATGACAGTGGTATGATAATAATATATAAATACAAATAATATATAAGTGATCACAAGATATATTCACCCAGTAGCCACTGTTGTGAAGTGTAGTCAATATTCCAGGAAAATCTGTAACAGGCACAGGATGTTGTAATAAAATCCTGTCTACAAATGCTCTTAAATGCTCTGAAGATGCTCTAAAAATGATCTCAAGATGCTCTGAAGATGCTCTGACAAAAGGTTCTGATAATTGTGTTCCAAATGAGAAAAACGCCCCTTTTGTAGACTCAGTTAGAGTCCGGAAGTTTCCACAAACTGTGAGAAAATCTCAGTACGGAGTAGGGATCACCAGGTGGTCTATTTTTAGCACTCCCTGCCAGAGCATGTTTACAAACACGCCAATCAAATGTGAATTACTGTCTAATAAACTTCAACTGAACCATATAACAGTTTAAAATAGTGACTATTATTAGTGAAAAAACCCAAAAATATCCTGCCATATAACAGCGTTGTTGCCTGTCTGTGGATACAGCAAACCAATGTCGAGTTGTCTGACTGTATCATCAGCCGTGTATGAGGGAGGGAGCATCTCCGAAACTCGACTGCGCGGATCACTGCTTCGAGCTCGAGGGTGTTGATGTTAAATTCCCATTCTTCTGATGACCAAATCTAGGTTGTCTCGGAAATGCGATCCCAAGGCCTCTAGCTACTCGTCTACAAACAGGTGCTGCGTGAACGTCTGCGCGCTCATACAAACACCTTTGCAATGTTCGACAACTGGAGCCACCACTCCAAGTCACGACGCAACATTGCCAGAAATATCAACAGGTGATCAGGATCTTCTAGGTGAGGTACAACAGTCTCTGTAACGGATGGAGATAAAGTCGACCTCGCCGCCTCAGGTCCTGAGCCGACGTCAACAGACCGAGCACTGCCTGCCAAGTGTGTACTGATACAAGGGCTTGCAGGAGCGTCGGAACGCTGCTGACAATCTTAGGGGACCTTGACCAGATTGACCTCCGGTAGGAAACGAATCCCCACGTACTGTAGATCCCGAGTAGGCACCAGGTCCGACTTCTGGAGATTGACGATCTACTTGAAATACCATAGTACTCTCAGGGCGGATTTGACTTCTCCCTGAAGTGCATCAGCGGACTGATGACACAGAAGACCGTCGTCTAGGGAGAAGGCGACCCTCACCGCTTGTCGATTGAGATGTTCCATGACCGGTTTTATTATTCGAGTGAAAATGAACGGGGCCGTAGAAATTATAAACAGGAGGGCCACCCACTGGTAGTGTATATCGTTGTAGATGAACCGGAGATACTTCTGGAACTCTGAAGCCATCGGAATGTGGAGATAAGCATCTTGGAGGTCGATGGACACAAGGATGTCGTTCGGCAGTATCGTCCGTCGCAGGATGCTGAGTGTTACCATGCTGATCTTGGGCGGGGTTTAAAAGATAACTGGCGTTGAACCTCTTGAGGTTGAAGATCAATGGCATCTTTGTTGAATTCTTTTTCGGTACTAAAAATATCAAGGAGTAGTACCCTGGGGTGGACACTGAGGCGCCTAGTCAAACCACCGCTGTCTTCTCTACCAGTGAATCAATAGCTTCCGTCAGCTGATGTGATGGTAGAGTGCGATAAGGCGGCAATCTCATCAGAGGCGGCACCTTAAGCAAGGGTGGGGCATAGCCTTGTCTTAGAAAGTTTTGAACGAACGGGTCCCTTACAAACGTCCACCGGTGTAAAAACAACTGGAGTCTCCCCCCTACCGGTCGTAAATCCAGTGGACACCAACATGGGAAGGACCCTCAACTCTTACCCCAGCAGCCCTTTCCCCACCGCTGCTGGCGATAAGAGGATTTCTTGCTGGAGTCAGAGAGGGCGGAGGTCGTATCGGAAATCAAGGTCAAGGTAGTAGCGCGAGACGAGGAATCTTTCTCCTGATGGGAGGCCCATTGAACACGCTCATTCTTAACGCCTGCTAGAAGACGCCGCAGCGGATATGGACAGAGCATCCTTGCTTTCACTCGCCCACGTGCGATCAACGTTGTTAACCAAGTCCCAAATAACGAAGGGTGTGTCCATGGCGTCCTCATTATGTCTGTCAGGGAACAGTCTTGAGGAACGCCTGCTTCCGAAAGTTGGTAACTGTTACGGAGACAAACAAAGTCTGCATTCAACCATCTCCTCCCGTAGTGTACCGCCGACGCCAACATCTGAAAGTCCTCTTCAGAAGCGTCGTTAGGGGAGATAACATAAGCACAAACCTGAAGCAAAGTGTCAATCATTGTCAACGAGAGCAAAGATTGTCGCTTCGCGGTATCCAATTTTGCCAAAGAAGAATCCAACACAGTTTATGAATTAGCCGTAGACTTCCAAAGCAAAGACCAGTCATGTTTAACACCAACAGGCGGCACAATAAACAGAGAGTAAGTCCTGGGGAATGGTGACACACCAAACTGCTAACCCGGCAACATATGCGATATCGTCTCGTCCATCGTAGTTTCAAACTTGACGAGATCTTCAGAGAAGTAGCCTTTGGTTGGGCGGGATAAAAACATGGCAAAATGTCAGTGACTCATGCATAAATGTCAGACACCTATGTAGGAGGAGCCGTAGAAGGAGCACCATCCGGTGTGGACAAAGTTCCAGACAAAGTCACAGTCTGTGTCGTCCCGCATGACAATGGTTGAGAAGTGGTAGTCGCAGGAGTGGTAGTCACTGAAGACACCAGAGACGGAGTCACCCCCACAGGACTAGGTCCTGGTACAGAATACCTGATGCGCACGTTGAGGGTAGCTGTACATGAGATGACACACCCGAACGTTCACATCCACTGACGACATCGAAATCAAAAGAGTTGCAGTCGCACCACCGTAAATAAATAGACGAGGACCGTGACGAAAACTTCTTCTTATTGTCCTTGAATCGTTAATCAGCTGCCCTTTTGGCCACTTGGCCAAAGATGCAAGCACTCTTTACATCTTTGATTCGGGGAACATGACGAAAAACCGTCTTTAACTTTGCAAGTGAGGCAATAACGATATGGGTCCACCTTTGACATCTTATGGCGGCATCCAGCATGTATTTAAGAAATAAAGTATGCTCTACCATCATGTGTCTTCTGATAAAGTATAGTTTTGTCCTGAACTATTATAGTTAAAGCACGAGGACGCTTGCCAATTGTGACGTTAACCGATTATGACGTAATTCAAAAAGCGTGCTTTATCGCAGGATAAATGATGGGCGGCGCCTTTGATCTTTACGCGAAGCATCTTAGAAACACGAATACGCTGCAGAATTTGTAATGAGATGGCAGGTGATGCGTGTGCACATGCAACAGGATGTTTACAAGTTGAAAATTGCTTTTCTACTTTCCAGTTCAAAAGGAAGAGACCCATATTTTATGTTTACAGATAAAACATGAAAAGTCAATGCCATCTTAAATGAAATGATATGAGTATGTGCACATTCTTTAGGCTTTAAAACACTGTGTTTAGCTATTGAAACCCTCTCAAAAGATTTGACAAGTTTAGAACATCAGTTAAATCCATAGGCCCGAACTGAACACAAGTCTTAAAAGAAGAAACAACAAAATTACACTATGCAGGGTACAGAATACTCACCTCAGTTATACTTACTTGTCTAAAAGGCCATGTTAAATTCAATACAGTGACTCAAAGTTCCTAAATAAACCTCCAACATTTGTTCCCTGGACTACTGAAGAAGAAATCTCCACGGTTCTCATTCGGTGGGAAAATCTGTTGTGAACATTACGAAAATGACAATTCAATAATCTATTAGATGACATAATGTGATAACTTAAACCATATCAAGGCTTTAAAATACCATGTTCAGGTGTGGAAACTTCTAAAACAAGTGTAGAAGTGAGCATAGCTCACATACCCCCGCTTTTAAAATTTAGTGGAAAAGGAATGTGACTCAAATATCCTATCTACAAACAAAGTACCTTACATCCATCCATTTTACAAAAAATGAAGTTTGTACCTTTTGCTGAGCACACAGTCCAGTGCACCTTTAG
>JAULCD010261319.1:0-10218 GCA_032361085.1 Calliostoma canaliculatum
GTATATTTGTACTAGATCAGATTTCTACCGATTTGTTGATGCAAACTCGCCGAGATATCATGTTGTAGTTAACAGGAATACCAAACTCAGACGCATTATATTGACGCCGAGCCGACCAGTCTTTATCGTAACTTTTATAACTTCTTATGATCTGGACCCCGATCCTCAAAGCGATCTTAGGCAAAGTTTATCGTAAGTGATAAAATATAACTATGGCTTACGACTGTCGTAACAAAAAGATCGCTTTGGAAACGGTGCCGAATGGCACCGTTTCTCAATTGATCTCTGCGCTACGACAGTCGTAAGCCTATAATAAGCACACAGGACATTGTTTCAAAAATCGATAGATCAACTAACACTAAGACCGCTTTGAGGAACAGGGCCCTGGAGTAGCCGGGGAATCAAACCCCGCACCTACCGGTCTCTGAGAAGACATTTTACCACTGAACCAGGGTGGTCGGTCATGGTGATAAACACATGAAACCTTTTTTAGGTAAAAATAACTGAGCACTGTCCAAATTTTGATATTTTAACTGTAAGACTTTCTTGAATTGTAAAATGTTCATTGAATAGCTTGGCTATTCATAAAATTGATATTGAGTGAAAAATAAGTTTGTACCTACGAGTAAGTAAAACCTGCCTACCGCGAGTGGCAACTGATAGGATATTGCTCGACTTAAATGTGACATTACCAACTGAAAGTAGTACAGTTAGGACCAGGGTACCGTATCACAAAGGTGTCCTAAATATTACGACGTCTAAACCACATTACTAGGCCAAAGGTTTAGGTTTGCAAAGGACAGAAATCGTTATTAACTGCGCACTTTCCAAAGAACGACTTGTTTTTCTTTGGAAAGTGTGAAGTTTATAATAGTTTTTGCATTTGTAAACCTAAACCAATGGCTCAGAAATATGGTTTACTACGTAGTAAATTTACGACGGTTTGTGAAATGGTACCATGGAGTTTATCAAAAGTTCTTTGAATGACACTCAAAGACAGTAGGACATTATTCAAGACTTTTTGAAAAGTCAACTTTTTTCGTACGGGACATATACTTTCTGCGTCGCCCATGTATTTTCGTTACGTTTAAAGATTATGGTACATTTTAGAGTTGAACAAGTTGACGTTTTAGAGCTACTTACCTGTGACCAGCATCATAAACAGTGGCGCCCCTAGTGTCGCCTGATCGGTATCCTTACATCCATACTGCTTATATACTGGAACTACTTTCAGGGTGTACTTTGTCTTCGTTGCAAGGGCCAGTTTTCCAACACGGTTAAAGACAAAATCCTCAAAAAGTAGATTTTCGTGATGGGCGGTTCTTGACCTTGCCTTGGACCAAATTTCTACGTCATACACACACGAGGTAGAAGCGGGTAAGTGCTTAGGTTGATCCCACAAGTCAGAGCACCTGATTGGTTTATATACGTCATGTGACTGGACGAAGGTGATGCGATTCTTCGGGGTAATGGACATGTTGTCTGAAATCATTATAAATTCAGAAATAGTTTATTTACAGTGAGCTGTCAAACACTATAATTCAAAATACATGTACAAAATAAATCATTTATTTCTCCTAACGTCCATGAGTCACGTGATCTGTATCAATATGCGAGTCATTTTCAAATCATGCTTGTTATAATCTAGGACAATATAAAATCTCACCCTCGTGTATTCTGGTATCAAATATATCCCACCCTCGTGTATTCTGATATCAAATATATCTCACCTTCGTGTTTTCTGGTATCAAAGATATCTCACCTTCGTGTATTCTGGTATCAAATATATCTCATCCTTGTGTATTCTGGTTTTAAATATATCTCACCCTCGTGTATTCTGGTATGAAACATATCTCACCCTCGTGTATTCTGGTATCAAATATATCCCACCTTCGTGTATTCTGGTATCAAAAATATCTAACCTTCGTGTATTCTTATATCAAACATATCTCACCCCCGTGTATTTTAGTATCAAATATATCTCACCCTCGTGTATTCTATTCAAATATACCAACACTAGTTCATAAAAGTTTAAAACTCCTAGACTTGCCAAAGATTTTCAAACACTTTGTAATTCGTGTTGATATATTTAATATCAGCAGACACGAAGTGAAATTCTATTTATCATTCAAAATAATACCATAAACATAAATCCATCTTGTAAATGTTTCACTGACTTTAACTCTGTGAACCCATGATGCGTCTAATGTGACGATGTCTCAAAGATATCGCTTCATTTCATACAAGCGATATCTTCTACGGGAGCCAATTTTTTTATAAAATTAAATATACTTCCAAGTGTTATTCACTCTGAGCCTATAAATTTAGTTTTAAAATGATAAAATCGTTGTAAACTATGCACTTTCCAAAGAAAATTGATCAAATTCCAAGGAAGTCTTTCAAATATTTTAACTTTTTTAACTATAGCTGTCTGGAATATTTCTTTTCAGGAAATACATATCAATGACAACAAATTGCACCATAATATCTCAAACATGACGCTTATGGTTTCAGCTTACAAATGCACTTTCCAAAGAAACAAATGTATGCACCCTGCACTCAAAAAAATTAATTTTGTTTGAATTCATTCTTTACAAATGCCCAAATCATTGTAAATGCTGCACTTTCCAAAGAAAAACTTGTTTTTCTTTGGAAAGTGCAGAGTTTACAACGATTTTGTCATAAGTGAACAGAAACTCAGTGCCACGTGACAGTGACAGGCTGGGCGAATTTACAGTTTGGAGACCACTTTTAAAACACTTTCACACGTAACTTAAATTACATTTGCGATACGAGATAATTGCTTTAATAAATGGGGAAATCAGGCACTGTCGACTGGGGCTTGAACCCGAAATTGATTAAATTGCCCCTGATAGCGTCTTTCAGTTTCTGAGATAAAAAGACATGCTGCTTTTAGCCAGTGTTAAAAGCTGAGGCGATAACTTGCCACTAAAACCACTGTAGTCCATTAGCAAAAGTGCGAGTGACCACTGGAGAGTACGTTTTATTAGACAAGATTTATGAGAAATCTTCAAACAGAAGGTTGGAAAGTCAACGTCTTCCATAAACTATATTATTCGTTGAACCTCGCATGTATTTTTAACATAAAATTACATTGTCCTAATTATACAGTGTTTACACAAGACAATGGGTTACATTTGCAAATGTTAAAAGCGTTGTGAACTAAAAACAATTCAAAGACATTTAGAAGTTGATGTAGTTATAAAATGAAATATTATGAATTGCAACTTCTTTAATTGTAAATGACGAAGTTTTTGGGCTAGTCCTCGCCCCTTCGCCAGTTTTTCTTTGAAAGGTACACAATTTGTAACGATTTTGGCATTTGTATTTTGGCATTTCAGAAAGTGTAAAGTTTGCAACAATTTTAGCATTTAATGGCTAAACTACTTTGTTTGGAAAGTGTAGATCTTACAACGATTGTCACATGTGTAAACTAAACCCAAATGTTAGTTGTAAGTGAAAAAAAACGAAATCAAATTAAATGTACTCATTGAAACATGGCACAAATATTGATAAAATTGAAATTTCCAATTTGGAGCAGGTGAAATTAGATATTTTTTGTCCACCAAATTTTAATAGTATAGTGCCAATATTGGCACACACGTGCACTTGGCAGGCTTGGCGAGATAATCGTTATTGAAACGAATCTCTCCATCTTTCGCATGATGGAGTAGAAACCATTAACAAGAAGCTTGCACCAGGGCGCCGTTTTACAAAACCATCGTAAATTTTCGACGTAAACCATCCGAGTTAGGGTTAGGATTACAAATGCCAAAAATCGTTGTTAACTGTGCACTTTCCAAAGAAAAACTAGTTTTTCTTTGGAAAGTGCACAGTTTACAACGATTTTGGGCATTTGTGAACTTCATTGACTCAGTGGCATGGTTAGCGAGGTCGTGAATGGTAGATGGCTTTGTGAAACGGAGCCCAAGGGCCTACCGTAAGCTTCGAACTGGAGAGAGTTGTCGAGCTTGAGTTTCTCCTGGAGCAAGGTGAAGGGCACCTGCAGAAAGGCGGGTGTGACGTCATCAAGGGATGGCATCAGCTGGACGTTATCTAGCAGCCTCTCACATCTGACGGACACACAGACAGACAGATGAGTAGATGCACATGTCAGACACATGCAAAGATACAGACGCACACGCACACACGCACCTCAGACGCACGCATACACGCACACAAACGTGCTGACAGCAGATTGACAGAAAGACACACATGTAAACAGACCGATGAACAGACATGCAGACAGTCAAACATAAGAAGCACACAAACAGACGGACCGACCGATACATTCAATGTACCATGTCCACCATCGCTATATTTATAACCGTGATTTTCGGATAAGCTTTTTCAAACAGTAACAATGTAACAATGCTGGATAAGATTGTTGGTCGTTCTTCAGGTAAAATTGCCCTGTCATGAATGTTATATACACGGTGATCAGAATAGGTCGACTATGGTATGTACAATTCAGAATTTCTTTCTGAGATTTACACGCAGATGGCCATTTTGTTGCAAAGTCGATTTCTTGATCTGTTTAAAACCTGCCCTGTGGTAATTTTGCCAATAGTGAAACTTAAAAGTGTGACTATCTTATGCTGTTCAAAACCTACCATGTGGTAATTATGCCACATCGACTTATCCACCTTATGAAGGAGCCATTTCATGCCCCGAAACGTCATGAACTTGCGAACGAGCTAGAAGTTGACATCCAAGAAATCTTGAACTCTTTCCCACAAATTCTAAATGTCCTTAAACGAATTGATTTAGAAGACTTAATAATGTAACTATCTTGTGCTGTTGAAACCTATCCTGAGATATTTTGTTTAAAAGAGCTCCTGCAGGAGCTCTTTTAAACAAAAATCTCAGGATAGGTTTCCAACAGTCTATTTAGATTAAAAGCTGGACAATGAAACAAGAAATTTCAGCTTGGCGCTCTAAGGGTTAAAGTAACCAAAACTAATAACTGTACGCATTCAACTTTCAATTGTTCTTAAAAGCAAAACGTCCTTTCTTTTTAATGTAAACCTTAAAAATTCAAACTGGGAGCCAATGACCCCATTCCTATAAGTAGTGTACCCCCATTACACCCCCAACTCCCCGAGTCCAAGACGAAACTAAATTCTCAATCGCCTCTACATGTCTCCTTCGTAGAATCGAATCAACGCATGTCTTAGAACTCTGCTAGATACAATTAAGCCTGGAGTCTAGCTTAGCACCTTGTTCAGTCAGATTAATAGTTCTGTTACAAGAATACAGTACCATGGGACAGTAAAACATTGCTTTTCATGTCGCCAGGGCGCTCCCTAGACGGCCACAGTGATGTGTGGAGTTCCAAACAGACGAAGACACATTACACGATTCTGCAAGCTCCATACAGCAGTGATTTTATCACCTTTGATAAACAGCATCTTTCTTTCAACAGAGCTTTCCTCATTAACAAATCTTTGATAATTCAAAGAAAACAATTACCGAACCACGTTTCAATTCCCCAATGCAAGGACAGTGACAGTTGCTGCGATCCAAATGATGCTAAATGTCCGCGCGGGCAAAATCAACATAGAGCACGTTTTAAACGTTTCACTTTTTTACACGTGTACAAATATTTTATTTCCAATAATGGAGATAAATGGACCCGGAAAGCTCGGCGTGATTTCATATTCAGCTGAAGTTTACATGACGTATAATCGCTATTAAGTCGTATGTTGAAACTTGTCATCTCAGCTTAGTTTACAAATGTCAAACTTTTTGCATCTGTTAACTGATTTGTCTTTGAAAAGTGCATATTTGAGAATGCTGTTGGCATTCGTAATTTTTGTGGGAAAATTGCATAGATTTCAACGATTTTTGTATTTGTGAACTCGGTTTTTCCTCAGAAAGTGATCCGTTTTCAATGCTTTCAAACTTTATTAAGTCTTAAAATTAAATCTGGAACTAATTAAATAAATGTTATTGTATTATTACTGACGTTCTTAAAGTGGTTATGTTGTTTTAAAAATTCCCGTCTTTAAACTTTTTTACATTAAAATAAAATTAACTTAACACAGATAAATTCACTTAAGCAATTAAATCATTGTAATCCATGTGTATAAACAAACGCAATACAATACCAAAGACCACATAACACAGTTATAAGATTGCAAGATTAGTTTTTAAATAACCCAAATCGTTGGAAAATCCACATTTTAAAAACAAACAATAATCTAATGGTTCTGTGAACAAATGTTCAATTCGTTGTGTACTGTGCCACATTTAAAGGCTAACAAATGCTAAAATCGTTGTAAACTGTGTACTTCGTTTTTCTTTGGAAAGTACACAGTTTACAACGATTTTAGCATTTGTAAACATAATCCACGACACGGCGCGTGTTGCTTGGAAAGAATGGCGTTGACAGTGTAAGACCAACGGGTGTAATATGAAGGTTGCAGGGTTACACGTCTGAATTACAGACCAGGTCCCATCTACTCCGGGTCGTCCTATCACGGTGGCCGTGAATGGATAGTATAATCAGACAGATTTGAAGGGAGTCTTTTATCACAGAGCTAAAAAGCTGGCATACTGGCCCGAACGAAAATGAATCTAGGGCCATTGACAGCTTTGATGATTTTGCGAGTGATGAGTTTGCTGGCTCCAGCTTCCCTCCCAGTCTCTCTGTCCAGTCTGTGATGAGAATGTGTTGGAACTAGTCGTCCAGCTAATGTGCTGGCCTACTGATGAAGTGAGAATTAACGGTCCCATTACTATCCTCGAGATTTTCATTTTAATCAACAAAAATCATTTCGGTATCAGGTGCAAGTGCCCCTTTTCAAAAATGAAGCCCAATTACGACTTGATCGTCTATGACAGTTGGTCGCCATTGTCGGTAAATTTATTATTTCTGGTATTCAAATGAGATCGGGTTCGCACCGTAGTATTAAGGCTGCATGTAGAAAGGATGTAAACCGTGGTATTCAGGACGCCAATAAGGTTGACTCCGTGGGACAATGCTGAACGGGGCAATAACTCGACAGTGCAAACAGAAACCGGTAGAAACGATGCCAAACCAAACACATAACGTTATATTGTGGTTCGCTAAGTGAAGTCAGCATATTGCAAGGAACACAAGTCTTCCCGAATACTTCCGCCCCTCGTCGGGGCTCAAAGAGATCAGTTTAAGTGTCAATGCTTCCAAGTCGGATGCGAATCACACGGTAGAAATTTCATCATCAAAAAGTCATAAATTGGACAAATCAGAGGAATTTGCTCGTACGGGTAGAGCCGGGACCATTAGGAAGAGCTATTTTGTTTCGACTTCACAGGCCAAGTGACAATGAATGCATGACAATCTTAAACAAAGGCCATAGAACACAATAACTCACACACTCATCCCAGTTAACCGGTACTAAAGACTGGCTTTCACAGAAAAGAGAGAAAACATTGGATAAAAGAAATATAAATTGCGACATGGCCGAAATAAACGGCCATGTTGGATCTCTCTTTTTCGAATTATCAGGTTAAGCTTTATGTTTGATTGTATTCAAATATGTCCACATGAAAGTCATATCATACACTGGGAAAATGGATTTAGTTTAAAATGTCAAAGTCGTTGTAAACTGTGGACTTCGCATAGAAAAACGTCAGATACCAAAATCGTTGTAAACTGTGCATTTTCCAAAGAAAAACGAAGTTTTTCTTTGGAAAATGCTCAGTTTATAACGATTTCGTTGTTTTGTTTTTGAAAATACACAGTTTACAACGACTTTTCAATTGTAAACCATTTACCATGGGCTGTCTACTTTATACGCATTGTACATTGCGACAAAAAAAGAAGAAGTATAACGGTAATAATACATTGAAGTATCTCTACAAAATATTACGATAAGAGATACTTTCCACATTTGGATTCAATCTCCACATAATTCGTTTTAAATGTGTTCTATTCTATACGTCAGCACCAAGCCTTCATACACGGTTTTACCATTAATTCAATGACTATCTTCAACAAAACACACCGGCCGGCTTATTCGTTTGAGGGCGGTTTTCCGTACAGACAAATATTCGTCTGTAGGTAAATACACAGACATAAATCCAACACGTGCCATCTTGCCTAGCCCATTAATGTCATAAAGCAAGAATATGTCCCGTTGTCTTTGACAGCAGAAAGATGGCCGACTTCATAAACCTTGATGCCGGAATTCTTGTCGTCACGAGGTGCTCATCTATCAGAAATAGATATGATGTTATACGGGCTGATTGGGCCGTTGTATCATTATTATCGAGTCTCCACACATGGGGATGGGTCTATAGGGAATAGAAAATAAATGGTGGCTGTCCGCAGTACTGGAATCCATCCCCAAGGGTCATGGCGAGCCATGTAAGGTCGGCAACACACGACGTTGGCGCAGCAAGGTGTTGGGGAGCATGGCGGTCACAGTCTAATGTCATTCGCTTGTCTTCTCAGCCCAGAGAATTGGAAAATATGGCCATATCAAAACCCGACAATATTTGATACAGTCGTCACATAATTCACATTTCCTTCTCAGAGTGTATTATTTAAACCGGCAGTATTTAGCGCCGCGTTTATTTACGACCAGCCTTAACCCTAAAAGTGTCAAGTCTGTTTCAATGTCCAAATTCCAATCTAAATACGCTGTTAAAAAACTACACTCTGATATTTTGTTTAAAAGACTTTTTAACTCTAAAAGCGTGAATACTGTTTTAATGTTCAATTTCCAGTCTAAATACATTTTTGAAAACCTATGCTGTGATAATGTTTTAAAAAAGACTTTATAACTCTAAAAGCGCCAAGCCTGTTTTAATGTTCAATTTCCAATCTGAATACGTTTTTGAAAACCTATGCTATGATAATTTGTTTAAAAGAGCTCCGATAGGAGCTCTTTTAAACAAATTTTCACAGCAAATATTTTCAACAACCCAACTAGTCACAGTTCTACTAAAATTAATTCGGCACTTAAAGGGTTAAAGTAGTGAAATGCTGGTTTTTATTAATAAAAAATCATTTTTTACTTTATGATAAAAAGTAATCTTTGATAGTTCTTTATTTTAAATAGCAGTTTCGCCATTTTGAACTTAACCAATCTGATAAGAGTTCGTATGTCCTTGCGAGACCGTCTTAGAAGTAAATGACATGGAAGCCGAACTGGATGAGTTTTGCAAACAAAGGTTTCGATAACACAGATCTATCAGCGTGTCTTGTATGTCTCTTTATTCAACTTAATCTTTTTCTACGCTGTGGTTTCAGATTTACCAGTGAGCTAACTGCCTTGGTCGTACACCATTAGCATCTCGTTGTTTCTGCAAGTCCTCGGGGATACGCTGTATACATCAGCGTGACACGTTACAAATAAAGTAGAGAATGACTGTCCTCGATTCGTAGAAATGTTTAAATCTTTTTGGACTACAGTGTTTGGTTATTTTCTCAAGGACAATAGGGTTTGTTTACAAATGCTAAAACCGTTCTAAGCTTTGCACTTTCCAAACACAAACTAGATTTTCTTTGGAAAATGAAAGATTTGCAACGGTTTTGGTGTTTGAGAATCAAACCTAAGGGTCTAGTGGACATTTAAAATATTTTATCAAAGTTTGCATATTTAAACCAAATCCGTTGTTTTTCTTGGGAAAGTGCACAGTAAACCGAATAAACCTGCCAACGTATTAACATTAAGTCTTGTCATATTAAGAGGCTATAAGTAAGGAATATTTTAGAGCTATTTAAACATACTCGAGCTTCGTTTGTATTATTTGTTAAATTAATTAAAAAAATAAAATAAAGTGTAAAATCTTAGTTAAATAATGAATGCCTCAGAGCATTGTATATTGTGTAAACTTTAATATTTGCTTAAAATGTTTTAGTGACATAGAACAACTGGAAATACTTTCTCGCTTTAAATGCAAGGGTTAAACTGTAAAACAAAATATAAAAAAATCTTAAATAAAAAGGCTTGGTACATAGTTATTCTGTGAATGCCTTACGTATGTTTTTGACATGTTATAAACTAAATAAGTAAAATAAAATAAATAAAAACGTAAGTTTGAATATAAAACATATTAATTAACCATTAATATGCTGGTGTAGTAAGTCAAAATTAAAACTTTAGAAATATTTTTCTGCTGTTGAAAAACTAATTCTGTGGTCATTTGTTTAAAACAGCTCCTTTCGGCAGCTCTTTTAAACAAATGACCACAGAATAGATTTTT
>JAULCD010261429.1:0-10217 GCA_032361085.1 Calliostoma canaliculatum
TGTCTTAACATTGAACTAAATATTTTTAAAAAACCCGACAGGGTTTGTTCGTACCAGTCTCACAGGTTGCACAGAGCCACACTTGGTGTTCCCTGCCGTGAAACTGACCACCGTGAGATAACTGAAATACTGTGGAAGACGGCGATAAACCCCATCTCACTTACTTACTCACTCAAAAAAAAGAGACCAACGTCACTAAATTGTGAATACATTCAGTAGTTTGGCCTCTCGTTCCTACATGTATTGATTTTAAACTGTTTCATGCTAGTTTTAATACTATGAGTTTAATATATCAATAATGCTAAAATTATATAATATTTGGTTTGTTTCAAAATGGAGAATATTTACGATTTTAATGTATTGAATGCATGTAATATTTGTATGATTATTCTATATGTTACATTTACACTTGATTTGCATATATGTTTAATATCTATATCGATTATATGCGTTTCATTTGTATGGTTATTTTACATGTTAAAATTGACATGGATTTGCATATATGTTTAATATCTATATCAATTATATTGTTTTATTTATGATGGTTTAATTTGATCGATTCTATATGTTGAATTATTATGTTGGTTTCAATATTCTTATTTTACACGTTCTGTTTCTATGGTGGTTCATTTACTGAATTTAAACGAATGCAACGGTTCCTATCGCATATTGATTACAATGAGTGTCGTGCCACTGTCGTGGTTCATCACATCTCTCCTTGAACAACATTATTAAGATATTGATGGAAAGAAAATATAGTAGAATTGATCAAATAAAATCGTCACAAATAAAACACAACCCAACTCCACAAATTAACAATATCACGTTCATAAATAAACTGATAATGTTACGGCTCACACAGTTGTTATTGCAGGTCGTGGATTTAAGCATTTGTTATTTTAGATCCTGTTCCACAAAGATATTGTTTGACAAAGACGTCTTAACTTTCATCTTAGCGCTCTCGTAACGAGAGCGCTAAGATGAAAGTTACGACGTCTAATTAGCCTTAAGACAGTTCGGCCAAACGGGTCTTTGGACGCTCAACAATAACCTCACATTTGCGTGAACATAAATACCCCACATTTTGACTATTAAGAAAAAACGAAAAAACAACAACAATATTCCTTTAATTTAAAATATGTTTTATATGACGCTTCTGTAATGTTTAGAAAAAGCATAATTTAAGCATTGAGTGAACAATTCCGTATTTATTGTTAAATAAGTTCAACTGTTCTACCTCACAACATAAAGTTAACGATATTGGATAAAAATGAATGGAATAATTAATTTATTTAATTCCCCGAGAGAACTAAAAAAATAATTGGAAGTACACTATTCACAAAACGTGTATAAGAAGGTGAATGTATTACACAGCTTAAACACTTAGTATGACTAAAACATACTATGTATACGGACATTCAATACGTTCTTTAATTCGCTGACATAATATAAGTATTCTAGTAATACATGTATATAAGAGCTGATATTATCACAAATTGTTGTGTGTTTCTCACATTTAACCAATACAAATACTAGCATGCGCTCGTCCTCCACAAGTTCAAGTGATACATAATTTTCTGCATCCATATTGTAAACTATAACTGGAATAGTAAAAAAGTAATCTCTTTCTATTTAAACATAGTCGTAATTAAAAATAACATAATAGTGACGGTCACAGGTAAATTTGTGGCAAATATCTGACTGTGAACATCCACGTGGGAACTCCCGACTTACATTCATGCAATTATATTAAGAGATGAAAGTGCAATTAATATTGTTATTTCATCCATTTTTAGAAATACTCGTTTAATTGACAATTGTGTTCTTTTAAATGTGACCAAATAAAAGCAATAACAATATTAGCTGTCAGTAACTGAACAGATTTTAATATTGTTTGTGACATGACATCTATTTGAAGTGTAGGTTTTGTATTGATGCCTTACAAATTGTGACACCACATGCAACCGTTTGAAATTTAAAATCATAATAAATTAAATTGTTTTGATAAATGTGAAATTAACCAAAGAAATCTGATTTAATTAGTGTCTATAACCACCAGTTCAACCGCACTTCTTTCTGTATAAAGAAAAGAGAGGATCTGTCATTACTGGAACTTTAAAAGAGTAATACTTTTATCACTTCTTTTCAAGTGTTCTTTAATTTAATTGCCATTTTGAAAAGAAATGTATCAATCATCTTTGTCAGTTATGTCTATAGTGGCTGAAAGGGGACATTACAATAATGCGTTTCACAACTGACATTTGAATAGCATGGCTTGCCATGACGGTAATACGATATGGCGCCATTTTATCGCCATGTCGTGTAATTCGAAGTTACGCATGTTGTAATATGCATTATTCCAATAGCCTTTCAACAATGTCTATGGTGCCTGAAAGGGGCATTTGCAGTAATGTACCCCACCACATAATTTACGACAAAATGAATAACTAGGCTCAGCCATCGCCATGTCGTTTCATGCTATTTCGCAGTTTTTAATACGGAGTATTGCAATGGCTGCAAACATAAATCCCAGTAAAAGTCAGTGAATAGTAAGTAACACGTTGACGTACTTCTTAAGATAATCATCTGTGTAATTTCTGAAGTCCAAAGCAAAGTTTATAACTGTTAACGCTTCCAAACAATATGATGAAGACCGTAAGCACTCACAAATAATTGTAAACACATGTTGTTCGGTTTTTTTCAAAAAGGTTTGTTTTACATAAATCACATTAGGTTGATCTTACTAATGCTAACATTAATAAAAATAAGACATCCTATTAAGCCTAGTAGTATAAATGTACTTATGTTGTGTTACAACACTTAAGACCAGGGTCCCCTTCCTCAAAGTGATCTTAGGCTAAGTTGATCGTAAGTGATTTTTTAAAAATGTTCTGGAATTATTTTTTATCATTGGCTTACGACTGTCGTAGTGCAGAAATCGATTTGAAACCGGTGTCATTGTTATAGTTTAGCACTTACGATCAACTTAGCGTAAGCTCGTTTTGAGAAATGGGCCCTTACCAGTGTTTAACACATACAGTGATGAGTCCGTACCGACAGAGACCAACTAGTTTTGTGTACAAATACCAAAATCGTTGTAAACAGTTAATGTTCACGTCAAAGGGAAAAAAAATAAACAGTGCACAGTTAATAAAACATTTGGCATTTATAAACTGAACCCATTGGCTCCTTGACATCGTTTATAAGGCCATAACGTTGCCCAATTATGTATTTGTAAAACTATATTTTGTAATTTATCTGACAAAAGTACGCCAAAAGATAAGATAATACGCTATTTATATTACAGGGACACAACACAGTGGACATAATAGACAAGTGTTAAAAGTACACACCTCAAAAGCGATGAAGGTCAAAATAACGCAACGAGGAATAACAGGTGGTAATGCAATCCTACATCATTTATTATTAAATAACAATTCAATGCCTCCGATATAGCTTTCAATTTAGGCAATTGTAAATAATTAGTCAAGTCCCGCCCATTTTGTTAAGATTATATAGCGCGAAATGTTAAAGGAAAACTCAATGCGCTGACACACATCAGTCAGGCAAACATTGATTTGGTCATGCTCCATTCATTCTATTTACAAATTATGTAATGGAAGCTAAAATGAAACTTTAATAAATATAACTTTTTGGAAAGAATTTTATTTAAGAAAAATTAAATATACAAAAATGGAAGAGAACTCCAAATGGAGTGTCACCTGTTATTTTACATTACAACAGGGTAGCTAAAGACTTTTTTTCATTGGCTGTGCAGAGCACTCGACATAAACAATATATGGTTATTACCCAAGTATGGCGAGATTAAAAGTATTTAACAATGCTACACACAGTGTATTAAATACACGTAAATACACGTAAATTACCTTGAAATTAGGTGTTAGTCTTCGTAAAGGTTGGAAAATATTGCATTTCTTTAGTAGTCGCATAGTGTATAAACTGCTAACGCCAGAAAATAATCTTAAGTATGTGACATGGCTGGATTAGGATTGTTTTATTTTAATTCTTTTAATTAAATACAATTAATTTGATTGTGTGAGAGCCAATGGTTTGAGTCTGTGTTAAACGACGCGGATCTGTATTTAATACAACAGATAAAAAGATTTGATCAATCATCACTATGAGAAGTAAAACAGTTTATGTAAATGTACCATTTAACGAAATGACTCTAAGTGATGAAAAGGTTGATGGTCGTTTTACGACTTCTTCATGTCGATGGTTGAAATTATTTCAATACGTACAGTAAATAAATACATGGTCTCGTCATTGATGTCTGCAGTCACAAGAAACTCAAGTTTTGAACTTCCACTCGCTTCAAGATTTACCTTCTTTTACCACACAGCGTTGGTTTGGATATCCAGTCATCGTGTTCAGAGAGCAAACTGAGATCAATAAATCATTTGATCTTTGTCCAAGTGAATGAGCACATAACGGTGGCCTGGTACCCACACAAAATGTGAATATAGCTTAGAGCACTGATTTCCATCTAAATGGCCTCAATCAAAGTGCTCTGTTGATGTGACATGCTATGTCGTCCTCCCAGGGCGCTTAGAGTAGAATCCAGTGTTCAAGTCTATAGACAATGTGTGCTAGATTCATATTGAGATGTGTGCTTACTTTCTATTCTGTTTTTTTATAAAACTTTTAATAGAAAATTAGTTATTAGCAATAGTGTTTTAAAAAAACACTTTGTCAATGGGAGTTGTGCTCAAAGTAAAAATCGTTGGCAAAAAACTTTGTCATATTTTCGTCTGGAAACTGCATAGATTACAATCAGTTTGACCTTTGTAAACTGACTCAGTGCTAAATCTGCATGTTCCATATAAAAAGCGTTTTTTGTTGATATTAACAGTTGACAAACAAACGTTTTGGCTTTTTAAAAATCAAACCCAGTGGCGAGTGACATAGTTAAAGGCATTCCCTGTACGGACTGCTAAAATGTGTTAAACTCCAACTAAAAATTTGAATGTAATGTAATACAACGTTCCAGTTTGAGCTAGCTTTACCCTCATATGCGTAAGACTCTTAGTCTAACTGGCTCCAACCATTATCCCTTACCGTGCGGCTTCTGGAAATATCCGGGTCAGGCTAACAGCCTGACCCGGATACTTCCGTAAGCCGCATGGACAAAAAGGCACCGGTGTTGTGTAAGGCACTAATTGGGATAGGCGAAACCCTTAAACATTCCAGGACACGCCAATCAGGATAACTTCTATGCAGCACGGTAAGGGCTAATACTGTCAGGCTAAAAAGTAAACAAACTTATTTTTAAATGTTAGATCAATAACAAGATGCTGGTTAAGATGTTACATAATCCAATGTATACTTACTACCAGTCAGCAGCAATGATTGATTATGGTTGATGTAATATTCTACTCCAGTTGTTCAAAAGATTACTTCAAATATAATTTACATGCTAACTGCAGGTGGTGTAGAATATCGGTTATCTGGCCTTCTTTGACCTTTACAGCATTGACAAATCTTTACATTAAATGTATTGGAATGTAAGTAAATATTTTCACATCAGATAATATGTCGTCCAGGGATAAACTTATGTATTGACTGAGGAGCGGCGCCTTGTCAGTCGCCAATTCTTTGGACTTTTTCTGTGCATAGCCTTTGGTCGATAATTGATCGATAACTTTAACTTCACGAAACTTACCAGTTATTTTTCTTCATTGATTCCATTTAATTTAGGTCACAGGATAAATATTATTAAACGTGTTTGGTAAATTTTACTCAAGTAAACTGCTTTGTGTTAATCATATTTTAAACTTTATTACTATACATGTATTAGATGAACAATTTTACATAGAACATCGTAAATTCATTTAGAAACTCTTTCACATAACTAAACTTTCCCAGCACTATTTATATATTTAATTCTTATGTTGAAGAACATTGGCACCGTCAGTGACAGACAATGGAATCAGAAACTGTCAAAATAATCGCTTTATGAAATTTATATTTCTGCCAGGACAGATTTGGTAATACTTTACGTCAATGTCGAAATATAAGCTACATGCATGGATGACTGACATTTACTGATTATGTTTAAAATAGTGCATATGTGCAACTCCTCTAGTGACATGCGCCACACACACGTTTTCATTTGTTTGAGTATCGTAAAGGGTTTAACGCCAAGTTCAACAGTACTTCAAGACTGCAAGTTGCATTGTAAGCCTGCATCACTAATGTGGTCGTGCAATCCCTTGAAATATGTTACCTGTGGCTAGTACCTGGGCTCCATTTCTTAAAACGATCTTAGCGATCTTAGGCTAATTTGATCATCAGTGATTTTAAAAACAATGTCCTGTGGAGTCGTTTGTTATTATATGCTTGCGTCTGTCGTAGCGCATAGATCGATTTGAAACCGGTGCCGAAAGGCACCGGCTCGAAAGCGATATCTACGTTACGAAAGTCGTAAGCAAATGTTATAGTTTAGCACTTACGATCAGCTTAGCTTAAGATCGCTTTGAGGAACGGAGCCATGGGAACTAACAATGTTACCGTTTTGCAGCGTTTCACCTCATCTTTATTTGATATGGAACTGTTTCCAAACACAAAGAATAAAACCGATCTCTTCGGCACGATTCAAAACATTCAAGTCCACAGCGCATTAACCAAAAAGTGTGGTGACATCGAAACTTAATTTAACCCTTACCGTGCGTCATATTTTTGGAAAAGTTATTCTAAATGGCGTGTCCTGGATTTAAAAAAAGAAGTTTTGCTTATCCCGATATTTTGCTTATCCACTCTACATCACCACATGTATGTCCATGCGGCTCTCGGAAATATCCGCGTCAGGCTACTAGCACGGTAAGGGTTAAGGGACTTATTATGTAATAAATCATACGGACTATAGATTGTAAGTCTGAGTCAGATAGGATAATAGTTTTATGAACTGCAACAACTTAGTATAATCATATTAACGTTTTAGGGCATATGTTCTCCTAATAAAAGTGCAAGAGCATATTACCCTAAAACGTAATGACCAATCAAAAACAATTTTTACTTTTGGAAAGAGCACAGTTTATTTTTTGGCATTTGAAAGCCAAATATACCGATTCAGTGATTAAGTTTACGACGTCATTAATCTACGACGTCTTTGTGAAACGCTACCCTGCTTTAGGTTGCGACAGGGCAGCTAAATATTGTTTCATTGGCTGAGTGGAGCGTTCAGGATATATGGAATATTATTAGTACCCGAGAGACATTTTAAACGGTTATGTTATCAAATTTAGTATGACGATTTTAAAATAATTTAACAATGCTATATCCAGTGTATAAAACTAACTTAAATGACTAGGAACATGACTCTCGCAAAAATATTACAAACATCATCCTTACAATTAACATTTAAACTTTTTAAAACTTGTTACACATAAATGTAAAATATGTCAATGACACAATCAAATAGTTAAAGTAATAATTCTGCCAAAAAATTAAATACTCAGACTTATCGTCCAATAATTCAATTCAAAATCGCCATGCTATAGATAACATGAGGTACTTGAATTAGCATGAGCTATCGTTGAAAGAAACAAACTTGATATTATAGTTAATAAGGTAAATAAATTAAGATAACATTTTACAAGTATTGATCCATCATCACTATAAAAACGGTTCATACAGACGTACCCATTAAGGAAACTAGTCTCAAGTTGTTGTGAGGTTGACGGTGGTTTTAAGACTTCTCCACGTCGTTGGTTTGAACATTGTACACATACAGTAAGTACATATGAATGGTCTCAGTATTGATTTTTGCAGTCGTAGGAAACACATGTTTTGAACTTCCACTTGCTTCAAAATTTACTTTATTTTACTACACAGCGTCAGTTTTTGTATTTAGCCATCGTGATCATCGTGGTTTTTTTTTTATAAACCAAATACAATTAAGTTTGATGTTGGCGTTTATGTGTGAGAGCTAATGGCTTGAATGTGGGTTGAAAAACACAAATCTGTATTTAATAGGAAATATAAAAAGATTTGATCAATCCTTACTATGCGACGTAGAAATGGTTTGTATAAATGTACCAATTAAGGAAACGTTAGTGGTCGTTTTCAGCCTTCTCCACGTCGAAGTTTAAAAATATTTTAATACGTACAGTAAATAAATACATGGTCTCGTCATTGATGTCTGCAGTCACACGAAACTCAAGTTTTGAACTTCCATTCGCTTCAAGATTTACTTTATTTTACCACACAGCGTCATTTTTGTATCCAGTCAACGTGATCAGAGAGCAAAGCAAACCCAGATCAATAAATCATTTGATCTTTTTCCAAGTGGATGAGCACATAATGGTGGCCTGGTATTCACACAAAACGTGAATATAGCTTAGAGCACTCATCTTCATCGACATGGCCTCAATCAAAGTGCTCCATTGATGTGACATGCTATTTTGTCCTCTACCATGATCTTTGAGTAGAAATCAGTGTTCCAATACACAGAGAGTGTGAACTTAATTTTACTGAAGATGTGTGCTTACTATCTGGCCCACTTTCCACAATAAGAACATGAGCTCCTAACAATAGTGTCTTAAAATACACTGGGTCAGTGGGATTGGTTCACACAAATCAAAATCGTTGTAAAGTGTCATGTTTTCATTTGATGAAAATGTTTCATTTGGAAACTACACACTTTACAACGAGTTTTGCGCGAATAAGTGTAAACTATGTGTAGACGTGCGAAATATAACATTAGGGTTTCTTATCCCTTTGCACAGTTAACAGTTGGTAATGATTTGGCTTTTGTAAATTAACATCAAAAGGAGCTAAGACAAACGTACAGTTGAAGACAAGCGTAAGGATTGTTAAAATGTGTTAAAACCCACCTTACCATCTCAATGTAATACAATGTCCCAGCTTGAGCAAAGATATTACTCTCATAAAAGTAAAACTGACTCTTAAAGTAACTGACTCCAGCCATTATTACCATCAGTCTTAAAAGCCAACAAACTTTTTCTTTAAACATCAGGGCCCCGTTCCTTAAAGCGATTTAGGTTAAGTTGATTGTAAGTAAATATTTTAACAATGCACTGTGGAGTTGTTTCACATTATAGGCTTATGATTGTCGCAGAGCAGAAATCGATTTGGAACCGGTGCCGAATGGCACCGGTTGCAAAGCGATCTCTGCGCTACTACAGTCGTAAGCCAATGTTATATTTTAGGACTTGCGATTAACTTAGCTTAAAATTGCTTTGAGGAACAGGACCTAGATCAATAACAAGATGCTGGTTAAGATGTTACATAATCCAATGTATGCTTACTACCAGTCAGCAGCAATGATTGATTGTGGTTTGACGTAATATACTATTTCAAGTGTTCAAAAGATTACTTCAAATATTATTTACATGCTAACTGCAGGTGGCATAGAATATCGATTAATTGGTCTTCTTTGACCTTTACAGTGTTGACAGATCTCTACGTTAAATGTATTGGAATGTAAGTAAATCTTTACACATCAGATAATATTTCGTCCAGGGATAAACGTACTGAAAGAGGAGCGGCGCCATCGCGGTTTTCAATTCTTTAGAATTTTCTATACATAGCCTTTGGTCGATAGTTGGTGTAAACTGTACGCTGGCGGCTGACACATTCATCTGCAATATATCAGAAACCGAAGCAATGTCTGTCGTTATTCTCATTATTGAATGTCTGATAGGTACATGTGTGATACCAGTCACATTCTCTTTGAGTGGAATTTTGAACATCTTAGGGGATACGACAAACACCTTGTGGTTGCCAACTTCTGTGTTGTTTTTTTGCGACGTTTCGGTGTAGGTAACAACACCCCTATCACGCAACTTTATCTTGTTTGATAACACTGTTGGTACTTGGTACCGAAACATCACAGTGAGACAGTAATGAAATTGACAACCATGGGTAAGTAGAAGAGAAAAAGAAATAGAGAGAAAGAGAGAGAGAGAGATGGAGAGAAAGAGATAGAAAGAGAGACAAAACTGAGACACACACACAGAGAGAGAGAAAGAGAGAGAGAGAGAGATATTTAAAATCGTGCCCTCTGTTTATGCGACCGGCCTTTCATACCCAATAAAGGACTGTCGCTCGTCTTCTATCTATCACACATAAATAGTGAGAACTAGCTAATTTAAAACGTAAGATTATAAGTATAGTTGACGACATGGTGTCCTTAAAACCCTGCCATCTGTTTGTGTGACAGTCCTTTTAGAGAG